>JACXGJ010015679.1:0-13195 GCA_016801105.1 Esox niger | reverse complement strand
CTTTGGCATGACCTTGGTCTTCATGCTGGTGTTCACCGTGGCCTCAATGTCTCGTAGGGCCTTTTGGATCCTTGGAGAAATGCTCAGGTCAAGAACGTCAACCGTCTTCTCCTTAACATGGAAGAGAAAAAGGCTCGGTAATGTTAGCTTTGTTGACCTCTCAAAGTATTTTACTACACTTTAAAGCACTCAATGTCATATGTCTTGTACAGCATGTCTTAATGTAAATGTTAACTAAATGTAGAGGTCCAGTACTGATGTACTGCTAGAAGACTCTGACCGACCTTGTCCACCAGGCTCTGCTGGACCCCTCTGATTTCCACTGCTGGGGATAATGGGGAAGTGGGGATTGGTTTTGCCACCACGACCTCATCCTTCTTCTCCTGGTTTTCTCCATGAGTCACATTGGCCAGCAGGCTACCCAGGACCTTCACCTGAGTTTGACAGAGGAGCTTCATCTGGACCGTCTCCTCTGACCTCATCTCAGGTTTGGCCTGTTTCTCTGACAGACCACCGGCAACATCAGCACACATCAGAGCTGTAGAGCCCAGAGGCTCATGGGAAGGAACTGATGGCTTGGGCTTGTTGGTCAGGAGCTGCTGGTCCTCCATGGTGGCCTTGGAATGGAAGTATGGAATGAGACGACTGCATAGTTTTCTTTCTGAACTAAAGTGGTAATAATAATCTCACTAATAATAACAAGTTCATAACCAGTCTTGGTGGCAGGCCCGGCTGCAGGACCAAATGACTGGGGGGCTGGATGAAATCAGCAAGGGGGCCATTTATTCATTTGCAACTGTAATCATCTCTACTATAAACTAAGGGCTAAGCCCCCTTTGCAGCCCCCGGTGTCAGGCCTGCTTTGTGGATGGTAACAGCTATATGATTATACCTCTACAGGAGACTGGTGATGTTGGCATTGTGTAACGCTCAGCTCTCTACCAACTTCCTGCTCAATCTCAAGAAGTCTATGGTGAGCTTTTACCTTCAACATCTGTACACACAATAATGATATGTTGATGTTAGTTAGCATATGTATCAAAGGTACCCAACAGATTTCTTTACAGTGACTTTGTGCTGTTCATGGCAGCATTATGTATTTACTGTTCCTCACCAGCTCAATGAGGTGGATGTCTGTCCCTTCTGCCATTTCTTGAAATCTACACAATAAATTTAAATTCCATGACTTGTATGTTTCTATAGTTCTCTCACTGTGCTGTCTAAACTGATCTATTAATCATGTTTCATATTGTGTTAGGGTCTCACTCACTTTTTCAGAAAGGCCTTCCTTGTATCCGATATGATCCATCGCCTCATGTGATTGACACTGAGGTCTGGATGAAGTACACCTTGTTCCCGGAGAGTCAAGATCTCTCTGACAAACTTTCTCTGTAAAACAAGTCATCATTAGCTCTGAAATCAGTATGAGATATCGACACATGGATTTAGTCAACTGAGGTAGAGCAAAGCATTCATTGAACCTTGAAAACCATGAATATAGAGGTTTAGTCATATGAGCCCTATGGGATAATGGCAAACTTACCTGATCATCAAGGTAATTCTCTACCCAAGATCTTTGGATGGACGTTGAGTCATACATATTTACTGCACGTTGTGAACAGTAGAACAATAAAACAGTTCAACAGAATTTCTGTGCAGTAAAAACCTAAAACAAAAATATAATGCAAAAGGAGCGCAATATAATCGATCAAAACAAGCAACACGAGCGGTAGAAATATGAGTTTGAATGCAATCTTTGACAGGAACTCAAATTAGACATTCTAATCACTGATGCAACAATAGACGTTCACGACGTGTTTTATGACACAACCGCTAGATGGCGCTTAACGACAGGATTGGTTAAGACCAGCGCTGACGTAAACACAAACGTTCTTTAGGACTACCATGGTAACGTTAATAACGAAAAATACTACAAAAGTTGTTGTTCCGTCTGTGGTTAGGTGTGCATTCATAGCTTTCAATATCTCTCTTATTTTGAAACTTTTCATACAGATTTGAACTAAAAGTGACATCACTATCATCCTTAATTCAAACAACTTCCTCCATCTTATACCAAACCGGTTTAAGATGCACCCAAACCAGACCATAAAAATTGATCGTTATGTATGATGTTTTATTTCGTTCAATACAACCGAAATTGCTATTAACTTTATCTGGTGAGCTCTCATATCATGAGTTAACAATTCCTAGTTTAAACTGTACATTGCATTTCATTTGGAAATACGTGGGGACTTTTAAAATGACTCTTGATTGCATTTGTCTGCATTTGTTTTCAGTCTGCAGTAGCTTCAATTAATTAATACGTATTTTTATTGTCACAGTTGGACATACTGCGTTGAGGAATCAGGGATAAATAGTAAAAACATCGTTACAATGAATCGTACAAACCCGATTTAAAATACGATTGGCTACAGTCAAATAATAAACAAAAACAGACTATATTTGGCTACAGTATGCATTATTAAATTCAGTGTATAGATTTAAACATTGCACAGCCTGTGTGGGGATAACAGTCCTTATATCTGTTACTCTTCATTGTGGGACGTCTAAAAGAACCAAATGAATTAAATAAATAATCAATATAAAATATTTTGTAATGCAGGCTAAACATCTAAGTAAGCTGATTTGAAATGCGTTTACAAAACATTTTCTGGATGCGTTCACTCCGTATTGCACAGGTTAATTAACTGTCCGACTCGTTGGGATTTCCATTAAAATTTTGTTTATTTTTGCCAATTTAAAAAACAGACATATTAGAGAATAATGTCCTCATTAGAACACAATGATAGTGATGCCATTTCAAAGAACTACAACGACACTGTGAATGAACCAGTAAAACAGCCAAGACTATTGTGCAGGTAAAGGAATTACAAATATTGAATAAAAGATGAGACCCAAACATGACAGACCTTACATGTTATTATATAAAGATAAACCAATACCAACTTTCAATCAACAGAAACAAAATTGGCAGATTGGGGCCGAGGTGCAAATGAACATTTTCAGAAAAGACTCAGTCTTCAATGAATCCCTGCTCCCTGGAAGCACCCCAGTTGTTTTCCAGTGGATGGCTTCTCGGTGAAGTTAGTGAGAAAACATGACCTTTTTTGTGCCACATCAGTGTTTTGGCATTTTCCGATGACCACCAGGTCTATAAATACACGTGGGTTGTGTCCAGCCTCTTTTGGTCAAAAACAGATCAGGTCAATAAATCTAGGTGGGTTGTGTCTCCAGAGTCGTCAGCTTGAATACAGATTTGAGATCTGCAATAAAAGTATTGGGAGAGGGGGGGGGGGTGGTCAGAACTACATCCGATCTAGGTCATCTGCGAGTAGGAATAATATATTTTCTGTTTCGTGGATCCACCCTCTGGAGAGCTTTTCTCTGTCGGTCAACCGTGTGTCATCCCATAATGCGCGAGCTAGAAGAATCATCCTGTCTGCCCCTCGTGCTATTATGCAAAACTGCGTTGTGGCTGGACACAGCGTCTCGTGCCACAAACTCATAAGGTTTAGCTCCTTCAGGCGGCCAGCTACACTGACAAGCAGACATGAACACACTCACAGTAAGCAACCTGTTGTTGAAGTAATTATGCGGGTGGTAAGGTTACCTTGTCAACTTAAGAGTTTGTTGTAGCTTCCTAAGATAGATAGCTAAGTTGGCTATGGCGCTTCTCCATTGACCAGCAACGTACAGGTAATGGAGAAGTGTCAATCATAATGCAGACATTCCAACTCTCCCTGGTGTTCCCGCAGTATCCCGCATTTGATATTAGTCTCCAAATCATATACAATCTCCCGGAAATCGATTTTCTTAAACGAGCCAGAGTTAAGGGTGGAATCCCGAATCGCATAGTGCATACTTGCTGTTTATACCTAGTACCTACTGTTTGTATTATAGGAGGGTAGTAATCCATCCAGTATTTGTGGCGGAATGAGACGTAATACCTTGACATAAATGTCCGCCTCGGGGGGTGGAGGCGTCTTTGTCACCTGATTTCTACGCCCCTGATAATATTACTTACCAAATCTACTGGTCTGTAGAAAAACGTATGTATGTGCGTATAAAGATAACGCGCTTGTTGGCGTGGCAACGGGACTTTGCAACGTGTACTATTGTGCATGAGGGCTTGCCTCGCATAGCAACTTTGAACAAGTTTAGGTCATGGGTATTTCAACTCTGGTCCTCGAAACCAGTTGTTCTCCATTTGATAATTGCAACCCTTTAATCAGGGTTTTATTTAAATCTGGGACAACAGACGGGTGCAATTAATTATGAGGTAGAACAGAAAACAGCAGGCTGAGGCTTTCATTGTTTATCACACTTTACAAATCCCAACATAACGCTTGCATAAGCTCAAGGTAAGAACATATTACACAATCAGGAAAAAAAAGTAAAAAAGCGAAAAAAATAGTTTTGCTTTTAAATATCTATACCGTAATGGCCAACCTCCACAGATGTGTTTAGATCTCTATACATAAATAGGGCTATTATCAGCATTTCTTTTTGATCCATTGAGATAGCTGGCAAATCTTCACATTCATGGTACAGATGTTTCTCACATAAATAGTTTGTTTTTATTAGAAGTTACACAACAGCGGTCACTTGTTTTCCTTCCACAGTGAACTCCATCTTCACTTAAACAAACTGATGGGCTTGAGGCCCATGGCCACAGATGACAACAATCATCAACAATCAGTTCACACAAAGAGACATGGCTCAAGCAAAAGACTCAGTGAAGAAAAAGCTAAATTGATCTTTTCACTGATGATTCTGACCAAACTGAAAACGTTCCAGAAGAGTCCGTATATTGCCTGTGATCGATCATGGCCCAGAAACACTCCCAGGGCAGTTTCTCTTGGGCAGAGCCAAACAATTTCTTGGTCCACTGACACACTTTGCTGCCCTTATGAGGTGAAATTGGATAATTCTCCTTGGTGCAACTGGACAGGTCAATTAATCTCTAAGAAAACAACAAATTGGTACATTTGTCATTGTTAAATCGTGTTGTCAGTCATAAATGTTCGAGTAAGAAAACCTCTTGTAGTAAAATGAAAACCACACACTTCCCGGGGAAACAATGCAGAAACAATCCACACAAAGTGATAGTTAAAGACAGGGAATCTCTGGATACTCAGGGTATCACAGGAAGTAACACAGGAAGTAACACAGGAAGCTGCGGGAGAAGCTTCCTCTCTAGACCTTGGCAGTCAGGGCTCTGACTTCTGCCAAGGGTCATAATGCCTGCATCCGACGTGTTCGCCAGCGCTGCAGGCCATATTTCAGACACCACCCTGTCTCATCCCCCATTAAACACTGACTGCCCAGAAGGTGGCACTGTAACAAGCTGCAGATAATGCAGCTTGGGCGAGGGCACACCCCTTGGGTCAGTTTGACGTTTTGTCAGAAAATTAGATTCTAAGGTTTTTCTCTTCTCGCAAACAAATTTGTGGCCGGCGACCCTTCAAGTCCGCCATGATGGAGGAGACACCACCTCCGTGGTGAGTAATGACCTGTTTTACAGTCCGCTTGTTTTCATATGGACGTGGTTACATTTGGAGCCTGGATCCCGGCGGATCTCCATGTCGTGAGGCCGTCTTGCAGTCACATTGTTTCAGTCCACAGCATCATGACCTCTGCCCGGTACCAGACAAATAACCTCCAGCACACTTCCATGACCGTGGGCTGTTAATTGAAAATGACAGTCATGAGTGTCTGATCTCTACAGACGTACTCCCCTGATTGAAGACATTTGTGTTTTTAAAGCCATTTGTGTTCAAAGCCTTGTCAGAAATGTTCCATATTTACTTGCCCAGTTCAGCTAACTCAAATGTGAAAAGGTCTGCAGTAAACTATCTGGCTCCTCTTCTGTCCTGACCTTTAACCTGTTTGTTGTGCCTATATTTTTATTTATGGTCATGCTTCGGATGATGACATTTAAAGGAGAGAACAACACCCTCCCGGGACTTCCCAGATATACAGCCCTTCACCAAATTCACACCAGCCATGTCACCACACCATCTCCCACCGACCGACCAGACCGCTCATAGCAAAGCCAGACATTTCACCAGATTTTCCCCTTCCAGTAACCAGCACACATTGCCTGGACAGAACAGCCTCCCACAGAATGTTACCGGTGATGTCAGACACTGATGCAGACTGTGGGGATGTCTTCTGACCACACCGCCCCCCTGTCCTGACCACACACCCCCGTCCTGACCACACCCACCACGGTCTGCTGAGCTGAAGGGCACCACGTGATTGGCCAGCTGGATGTGACAATGTGGGATTACGCTGTTGCTCTTCATTGTAGCCAAGAGAGAACATGGATGTGTGAGGCTTTTGCTGGCCCCAGTGTATGGCCCGAAAGCCACTGAGCTTTCAAATCAAGTTTCAAAATTCGATTCTATTGGCCGGTGATCACTGAAAAGTGACCCGTGGGGCTGTTGCACGCCGCGGTGTAACGTGTAATGTTACAGGGACAAACAGGCCATTTTTGGGACTCCGTCAGACGCGCCGCACATGCTCCCAGAGCTCGATCCCCGTGAGGGCTAGACGCCGCATGTCTTCAGCTGCGCAGAGATAAGTCGCCTGAGTCTTTCCTGTGTCGGGGGAACCAGCGATAGGAGCGGGGCTCGGGGGCTTGGCTGCGCATGATAAGCCCAGCAATGCCATCCTGTGGGCCTTATCGTCCGTGCCAGCGCGCCTCGGCAGTTAGTCCCGTGGCCGAGGAGCTGTTGTCATGACGTTGGCGTCAGACTGTCTTCCAGCAGAACGCATCACGGTGTGTCGGTCAGAACGCATAGCCACCGTGGCTGTGTGTAACAGTGGGCGAACGACAACACGGTTCTGAGTCATTGTTACACTCAGTCCTATAATCACTTCTCATTTGAAAATGCACCTTGAAGCGATAAAGAAAACGCTCCAGCTAAAACATCAACAGAAATGATGTCAGATCTCATTCTGGATAAGGTCCGTGCAGTGAAGTTAAATTGCATGTGTTTGAATTTGTTGTTGTTATAAACAGTGTCATATAAACATGTATTTATTGCACAGTGGAAAGATGGGTATAGAAAATGAGTACGGGGGGGATTTATTTACTTATTAGAAATGTTGAAGAAGAAAACTCTTAAAATGCACCATACAGATTTTCAAAATGGAATAAAAAACAAAGATTACTTCAGTAAGAAATGACCAACTCCACTCTGAAAGAAGTAATAATGACAGTTAAAGTTATCATACAAACCAAATCATAAAAAATAGGGCTATAATTAATCGAAACTACTGTTATTGTAGAATTACCCATAATATGTAGATATAATATTTACAAATAGCACCTCCGCCTCTAAATATCTGAAAAAAGGCTGTAAATAGGAGTGTGAGTGGTGTAAAGTTGATCCAGAAATACTGAGAAACTTAAGTTAATCCATTATCCAGAATAAGATGCTGATGTAATATCAGTTGGCTTGGAGTGTTTTTGAGAAGTTTACAAAATGCTTGTGGTCATTCATTACATGGGCCATGTTTTTTTGTATCTCTGTTTAAAAAAACGTGTACAACACTGAAGCTGTCTGTCTCCTGGAAAAAAAGGAGGAAATTATGTACATTTCGCCTTAATATGTTCAGCATCATCATAAAATATCAGGAAAATGGTCAGTGTTGTTTTCCCTGCGAAGGGGCATATAATCGTTTTGACCAAGATAAATGTTAAACAGTTTCGAACTTAATTTATTCCTTTAATTCGTTGTGTTGATCGAAATAAACAGATTTCCAATTTGAGATTACATTATACAGTAGGTCAGTATATAAACTCAATATTGAATTGCAATGTTTACATTTTTTTGCTCACCTTATCAGAATGTGGTGGACACGTGACACCAAGATGAAGGGAAATAGCGCGCACGGATTATCTGCAAAAAGCTAAAATGTTAATTGGACCTATTCTAAAAGGTTGAATAAAGTGCTAAAATATATTATTGACTTTACTTTTTTCTCATAATACACATAACAATCAGAGCAGATCCCTTGACAAACATCGGTTTTTATTTGCATACATTAATGGAGACTGAGCCAGTTTTCAAAGAAAGCATAAAATGTCACTGGTGCTACTGGCTTCCTTTCATTCATTGGTCTGTGATAGCGGCATAAACTAAACAAAACCCGCTAAAAGGCACCGTTGCCGGAGCCAAAAGCTTTCCTCGCGCTCCGCACTCGCAAACCGCGGCGTGGACTGAGGCTAAAGCTAACTGTACTCCCCTCGAATAACAACCGCCTGTCAGTGTCCCACACCTCCTGTCAGATGGTTCTGAACGATGAGGGTGGAAACGTCACCGCCCAGGCAACACTTTTCCCCAATCTGTGACTACTGGTTCATGTGCTTCCCGAGAGTAGAAGTGAGCCCCGGTCTTTGGCCATTGTTCTCAGATCCAGATCATTGGACGTGAGCTTGACCTTCAACCCTGTAAAACTGAACCAAACACGAACAAAAAGGGTGCGTTTGCAGGCAGCATTGTTGCAGAACATTGGTAAAAATACCATCGGTGATCGCAGGAGAGAGGGCCTGAATCGTGGAACAACTGGAGAAATAAATAAAATCATTAGCTTTTCTTTTAAAAACTTGACCCCCAACTTTTCAAAGGTAGTGTATATTCACTCCACTTCCTCTTCCCCCCAACACTCACTCCCTCCTCCCCTACTCAGTCCTCACATCATCTCTCCTCTCCACGCCTCCTCCCCCCACTCTCCTCTCAGGTCTCCTTTGTGTGAATGTGCAGAAATATGTGTTTGTATTTAATTACACATTCATTCTCCCTCCACAACTCGCTTGTGATCCAGCAAGTTATTTTTGTGGAGGTCTGACCCAAAGTTAATGTGTCAAGTCAGAAAGAGAAAGATAAAAGGATCAGCGCTAAGTTTGGTAAAAAAAATAACTGCAGCATTTTCTCAACTTAATGGAAACATTTGTAGAGTTTTGCCAAAGCCTTCCTATGAACTGACACCTCAAAAACTCAATTTGGTGTCTGGGTCACAGAGGAAAAGGAATGAACAAGACGCGATTTAGAAGGAACCTTTACAAAATGAAAGTTCCACAGACACAAAAATGTTGGCCACATGATTTATTTTGTGTACTTAATCCCAGAAACAAGGGGTGGCTATACTAAGCCTTTAAAGAAAATGTTTAAAAAAAACTTTAAAATAAGTTTTTAAAAACTCCAGCACAGTCCTTTGCAAAAACAAGTCACATCAATAAATTTTTGTAGTCTGATCTGAAGCGCTACAGCGGCTTCATGAAGTGAAAACCAGAAGACGTTTTCCAGAAATTTCTTTGTCCTTACATGCAAGGAGCAGCCTATCAGCGCCTCAAGATGCGGAACTTAATTCCTCAAAAGCATTTGCTTCTCATGCAAAGACCTCTATCAACATTTGGATTCTGCAAGCAAGTGCCAAAGCTCTGGAAGGGACATGAAGGGCTACTATTTTGCAAACAGCCATGTTAGATCCGGTATGTGAACATGTGAGAGACGCCTAATGACATTCCAAATGTTGCATGAGAGCGGGTTATTTTCTCGCGGTGGCGGTGCTCTCGCGCCTCAGCTCTGACAGTTTCTCATCTACTAGCCCTGAGCCCCCCCCAATAATAAATAAGCCCGACGTGGACCTTACATCTGCTTATCCAAGCCTCTCTGGGTAATGTGACACAGACGTTTGCCAGGCCGAGCGGCCTAACAGAGGGGGTAGGGAGTTAAGGGGTTGGGTAACCTCAGTTTCTCATCCCTTGGCATCTGTTCGACATTACGCTGTGTCCGTCTGGCCTAGGAACTAAATCCATCCACTTCAGTCAAGAATGGCTTGGTCAAGCACAGGTCAGTTTCTCCCTTCTGTCGTGTCTTGACAGACTTTGTATTCTGGGAACGGTGGTATTGGTTGTGGGGGAACGTATGCAGGAAGGGGGGCCCCCGGGTTTGGAAAACACGCCCCGCCCAAGAAGTATCGTGCTCTCTGGACGTTGGTGCAGAAATGAATGACCACCTCCGGATCCGCTGGTGCTGTAATTCCATCTCCTGAAAATGAACCTAGAAGTTGGTAGGACAGAACAAATGCATCTCTATGAGTTCTTGATGCACGGCGCGTTATGCGTTAACGTTTACTCTCCAGAATCGTTTTGAAATGTCGTAACATATTACAACAACGTTTTTATGTTGTAACAAAAATATATTTATTTAGCTGTGTGTTAGTGTAGCAAACTTCTGGCTGTGTCAAACATTGTGACGGGTCTGCAACCAGCTGAGGTTTGACAGATGCTATGTCCTGAGGGGTTCCTACTGTTTTCTGATAAGCTAATGTGCCCTACATATAACATAACTGCCCCCAATTCAGTTTTCACAGCAATCTTACCATGAAATAATAAGGAGACCGAGTCACCTGATTACATTATTTATGTAGCAGGCATTTATTCAGAGGGACTTACAGGAGCAATTACAGTTAAATGCCAAGATAATTGGCAGCAGCTGCTGAGGTAAATTACAGTGTAAATACCAAATATATAATAAAGAAATGAACGGCATGTCATCGGCTGAGAGGATACCGTCTGTGAGATAATACGGACAAAAATGGCCACAGACTTTTCTGGACTTTGACTTAGAAATGACCCTCAGCTTTCCCATGTTCCTTCTGCCAACACCAGAGTTTTTCTCAGCACCTTTTGGCTCGGACCAATTGAAATGCCACGTCAGATTCTGGTGAGAAACCCCCGAAGCAAAGCAGCGAGCGTTCGGGGGCCCCTGTATCGCTTCCATAGTCAACCCACCAGGGATTCTTCCCATGATCACCATGCATCTGAGAGCTGCCTCATTTAACACGCAACATCCCACATAATTACTCACACGAACGGTTTGTCTCAGATATGTCAGCACTCGGAGTGGAATGGTTTCACGAACTAATCGGTTGATCGTTGGAATAACTATAATGTATTGGCCCAACGTGCGCTACGTTGTGTTATGATAGAGAAATGTAGAACCCTAAAGTTCTGCTTTTATCATACGTTGGCCAAAGCTGTCGTGGGCTTGGCCTGACTCATTAATTATCACACAGAAACATGTGCAGTACAAACACGTTCTCCCATGTGGATCTCCATTCCGCTCGCGTGACAAGTCATCTCACCGATGTCTCCCCGCTTCTCCACTCCAGCGACGCCCCCAGTCCCTCCACATCCCGTCCGCTGAGAGACCACGCCCCCATATCGTCCCAGTCAGGATGTTTTCTTCCTCGTTGTTTTTCCCCCCTCTCCTCGGCTTTTCCGATTTCTACGGGAAGTCGTGGTTTGCGGCCCAATCATTTCAGTTTTTATTAAGATGGGCTGATAAGATGCGCTGGGATGATTGCGCTGGGATGATTGTGCTGGGATGATTGCTGCGTGGAGCCATATGAGGAAAGGGTGGAGAGGACACTCAATTAGGCCTAATTTAAAGCAGCCGGCATGAGATAAAACATTTAGGCTATAACTGCAGGGAAGCCGTCCCTATAAAAGGAGGCTCCATATCGGGACTCACAACAGAGGAAGCCCTGGTGAACGGCACTGTGATCCTGGAATAGTTGTGGAATGAATCTCTGCTTATGGAAGGGGTGTATGGATTTCCCAGTGAAAAGTTAGAATGAGGCGAAAGCACTGAGATCATTTTGAGTGCAAAAAGCTGATTAACTTAATTCAAACTAAAGACATACTATTTTCACGTGCTGCATGTTGATTTCGTAACAGCATTTCCAGTTTTCCCCTCGGGCCTACAAAGGTCAAACGCTGTAACGATGTAAAAAAACAAACAGAACAGCAAAATCAGACTTCAAAGTCTTTTTCTTCTGTTAATTAGTGATTTATTCCAATAGACTGGCTTGTTCTTGCGACAGGAGACAAAATGCTACATTGATCGTACGACACCGTTTGTGAATTTATCCTTGGAAAGGCAGTGCTGTTGCAAACATGTCGAAGCTTAATTGCTCACATTTCATATTCGCAGCCGACTGAGACGGAGATATTCCTTTGGTTATCTTTGTAATTGCTTCGACCCGAACTATGCTTTATCTCAGTGCGAACTGTGCAGTTCTCCTCTCCTCCATCTTAGACTGTCAAACTACATGTATTCCCTGAAGGCTGTTCTTGGGTCACTCACCGTTGCCTTTCAACTGGCTGGATCTTGTAGGACAGGGAGTCTTTAACAGGAAGGGACACCAGCTAATGTCTTCAGCTAATGACCGAATTAGTGTTTCCTCTCTTTTTTTCTGTCCAGACATCCAACAACCCTTTGCTTTTCATATAGGTTCCTACAGGTTCCTTTATGGCACCAGTTTGTTCTCTCAGTACTCTGACGTCAATGAAAATGGGCTTGAAAGCCAAACACAAAGAAAATAGTCATCATAGCTAATCGGGAGCTTTGAAGTGTAACACATATGGAAGAGGCCTTTTTCTCAACTAATATCTCTTCATTCCTTATCTTCTCTATAATTGCATTTGAATCATTTCACAGACGATCTTATCCACAGATACATACAGAAGCAATTAAACTGTGAGTGCCTTGTAAAAGGGCTGAAAAGAGATTTGAACCGACAACCTGCTCAAAGGTTGTAGCCACTGAACGGTCTACTGCTAGTATCCCCATCCTTTACATCAAAAAAGCAATTTCAGGAAGTGGTGAAAAACTAATTTCACGCCAAACACATGAAGTGGACGTGTGTTTGATATGTAGCTCCTTGCTGGACTCTTTAGCTTAACCAGTATGAGTTGGTCACTAAAGATCTCAATAAATCTCGCTGGTCAAAAGTGCCGTCGTTCTCAGCCATCTTTAAATGTCTCTGACTATCTCACGCTCTGCCTCAAAGCAGCTGGGTTTCTTTTTTTTCAAGTAATTCTTAATTTTTCCGTTTTGTTGTGGTTTCTGGTGTAATGTACCCCTCGGAATAGTCCCATGTGTCTCTTCACAAGCTCAGTGTCTTGCTGAAAGTATTTCAAAGAAAACAATAACAATTTCATCTCAGTATGGATCAGCATATTAGATAATAGACCATAGACAGGCGGGCGGGAATATCGGTAAGGGGGCATAGTGGGTGGGTTCGCATGGTGGTGGGATGGCATGGCAGTGGGTTGGCATGGCGGTGGGTTGGCATGGCGGTGGGATGGCATGGC
>JACXGJ010015678.1:0-13198 GCA_016801105.1 Esox niger | reverse complement strand
GCAATTTCCCAGTTAGTAGCATTGGATTCAACAATGTTTTCACAATCTATGGTTCGACAACAACTTCATTATAGTTATGTAAAGGGTATAATTGAAGATTTTGTTCAGGAAATTCTATCTGCTAACTTCTTGGCAAATGACCTGCTTTACATTCACAGTCTAAACACAAAACAACTCATAGTAGAACCAAGGGAGATTTTTTCAGAAAGCATTAGAGAATATCTTGTTTCAGTCCAAGAGAACCAAGGATGTAATGTATCTAAGAAATCCAAAGGCTCCCAACATACCAACGGTTATGTTACCCATACCCCAAAGACTTTGCTTATAAAAATGGACACAGTGAGCATGCACTTACCTAGAAGTTTTACTTTACCTTCAATATTTAGCAAACACACATATACTCTTATCAGTATAGTCACATTTTTAGATGAATACCCATTTATGAAACTGTATAAATATCATGACCAGCTTTGGCATGCAAACTGCACCACCACATCAAAGATGCCGGTGGGCTATACTTTTGTATTACTCAAGAAATTGTTGCGTAAGGACACATTCTGTCTACTTGCATATGATCTTACAAGTAGTGTAGAATTTCTCCACTTTGGTCAGAAAGAAGTAATTCACATGTGCACTGACAAATGCAAGGAATGTGATTCCTCTCATAATACAGACATTCCTAAGCCAACTCACAGAAAACCATCTTCACTGGCTGCTGAGGATTTTGATACAATAAGCAATGGAAATTGGTTCAGTGATAAGATAATTGATGAGTACCTTCATCTCATTAAATCTCATTTGGACGATCACTTTGTGCTGATGTGCCCTGCGTGTTTTGTTAGCCAACAGCTACAAAATGTATATTATGAAAGGATAAATGTTCTGCCTAAGGTACCTAGAGTAGCACACAATTGATGGTGTTTTGAGAATGTAATAATACCAGTGAATTTAAATGACCATTGGATGGCCATAGCTCTAGAGATTAAAAAGAAAGTACATGCACACAACTGTATAACACTGAATGTTAAATTAATGGACTCCTTAAAGCAGCATGAGAATAAACTGCAGAGCATTCTTCACCTCCTACAGAAATATCTGGCATTACAGTATCTGGCCTTACATGCAAAGGTTGTGGACATTGTTTTGAAATATGAATTTTATCATCGTTGTGGGAATTTCAAAGCACAAGTAGATGGAAATAGTTGTGGACCCTATGTGTGTGTGTTCACTAAAGCAGTCCTATTTGGAGATAACATTAATGAATTCATTGCTAACAACATGCGATGTTCTATTTTATATGAATTATCAGAAAAAAGGTTATTGCATTAATGTCAAAACACATTCAGATGGGGAGCTCCAAGAGCAAATAATTCCATGGATATTTTTAGAAGATTAGTCTGCAACAATGTGACCATGCAATATTGTGCACTTGCACTATGGCTCTCAGAATGTTTGTTGTAATTCAGGTGCTGATATCCTGACCCTAATCTTACATCAGGACATCCAAGAAATCTGCTCTGTTACCATCCGGTAGACTATGCCTGTACTCAAGCAAGAAGATGATAAAGTGTTATTATTGTCTCTACAGTCCACAAAATCTACTGAATACTCATATACAATACAAGCCTGCCAACTTCTCAACTGAAACATCTTCTAATGAACTTTTTTTCTCAAAATAAGCTATGCCTTGGATGCACTAGTAATAAAATATATCCTTCTTATAGAGTTGATGAAGTTGAACTGGTATATTTAGTTAATCTAAGAGGTATACAACTGTAAACAGCCTTTTGGGCTGACCTACACCTCTAAAGGTGGGAAAGCAGGTTAAGGTAAACAATTGACAATTACATATGATCATTAGCTGAATTGTTAAGAAATCAACAAGTAAGGAGGTGATTATCACCTCCATTAACAAAAGGAATAATGGATTTAAACGGATAGCTATTCAGTCAATAGTAATGGGGCCAATGGAATGTTACATGCCAGCAACAATTGCAAATACACAGTGCCCCTTGATTTCTTCGCATATTATTAAAGTCTAGACTCTCCTGAACATTTTCTACAATACATTCACCGCGGCATATAGAACAGTTTTTTTTATTGAGCAATATATATTTCATATCCACTGAATTCCATTGTGGCCAATGAAATGGGTGTAGTAAAAAGCCAGCAACATTTGCAAATACACAGTGCCCCTTGATTTCTTTGCAGATATTTACTCAGTACACTCTCCTGAACATTTCCTACAATACATTCACCGCGGCATATAGAATAGTATTTTTTTTATTGAGCCATATGTATTTCATATCCACTGAATTCCATTGTGGCCAATGGTATGGGCTTAGTAAAAAGCCAGCAACAACTGCAAATACACAGTGCCCCTTGATATTTTTGCATGTTATCAAAGTCTAGACTCTCCTGAACATTTCCTACTATAATTTTTTACAATATACACTAAGTAAGGTGATTATTTTTATTTAATTAAAATCGCGTTTTTTGTCTGACTTTTATTTTGAAGGCAAAATCCTTAAACCGGAAGTCTTATTGTTGCTACGGAATCTCTAATGTTGCCTGCATGACGCTAATGAAAATGTCCTATCTTTCGTGACCCGGAAGTGTTTTTCTAAATGTTTGCTCACAAAACGCTGAAGCTGATCAAGGAAGCATGATGGCGGAATGCACAGGTACACGTGAGAGTTATAAATAGTGATTGAAAAGCTATGATACTGTGCGGTATTGGATGGTTCACTACAAGGAAAATTCATAGTATGCCAATGTGTATATTTATATATATTTTTTACTTTTAAATTATTTTACACTGTTGTCATGCTGATTGTGGAGCATGTAAATTAAATAGAGGTTAGCTACTTTACTATACGTTCCTTATGACCTTATCTTTATACTATATCGATTTATCATCTAGCACAAGTAATTTTATGGTAGATAGTTTACTATTCGGGGCACAAATGGGTAGCTAGTACTAAAACGTTTTTGACTAGTACTAAAACTTTTGCCTAGTTTGCTAAAGGCTACAGTTACCGTTGTATTGCATGCAATGTATCACACGCAGTAGATGGTTTTGATGCAGATGTGGTTTCTGATTGTACAACAGATCATGACGGTGGGGCAGGAGACGAGGTGCCAGATCTCTCAGACAGTGATGTTGACGACGAACAGTGGCAGGGGTTGGAGGAGGCAAACGAGAACTTGCAAGTTACTTGCTTGTTCTGTGACTGGTTTGTACACATCATTGTTCTTTTTAAAGGAGCACTTCACCCTGGGGGATAATAGGTGTTGTATATCATGTCTCAGAGATTTCTAGGGCAGAGAAATGGCTCAAACATAATTAGCTAGGAGGAGCCAGGTTTATTTTTGTGACCCCAAAAATCTCTCTCACTGTGTGTATTGAAGGGTGAGCGACAAATGAAAAATTAATGTAGTCATGTTTTGTTTAATTTAGCTAATACTCCATTTTACCGATTGCGCTGCAATTTAATTTTAAATGTAGTCATGGTTGTACTTGATGAGTAAGAGATGTCTTTAGGCGATGTTGCCATTGGCAAAACAATTGATGAATGTACAAGGTTGTAATATTTTCAACTTTCTAAAAGACTACCACTTTAAAGGCATAACTTCCAACTCTGCTGTAGTCACTCCTTCTCCACTTGGCCAGTTCTTCAAATCCACAGTAGACTGTATACTGCTAGCTGGCTAACATTACAATTAGCAGGACAGTGGCTTGTCTTCATGATTTGAAGGATTATGTTAGACATAATGATAATAAATCATACGTGTTTGGTTTAATTTGTTGATTTCAGCGGGAGTGCATAGGTCCATACCGAAATGAGTTTTGGGAACATTAGATTGCTTAAATTACGAGTCTGGTTCTATGCACTGGCACTGAAATTAAACCTTTTCAATGCAAGATTTCCTGGAACAGACCTGCAAAGATGCGCAGTTTGTCTCCTAAAACCATTCTCTGACACTAGACCGCTTAAGAGCAGAACAGCTTGTTGGCTTTCCTGCACGCTTTGAGTCACTCTTGTCCAATCAGGAGTGTTCTGTGTTTTCACGTCATATTTTGGTATCTCCTCAGCTTGCTTGGAACCTCGATGAAGCAGGTACTAAAAAAAGTACCTGGTAGGTAGTATCCTAACTTTTGGCAAGTAAAAAAGCAGAAAGGCGAGCCAAGTCAAGCCAGTACCATGCGGTGGATAAGTGCCATAAAAAGTATTGCATACACTTTTTAAATATGGTTCATTACTGTCTTTGTAATGGCAAATGATTTGAGCCTTGCTTATTATAAAACCATTCCTGTACTGTATAATGGACTAGCAATCGCAAATGCAGTTACTTTGCTGTCATTGCAACAAACCACAGGGACCTTCATTGAACAACCATATTTAGTGCACTTGATAATGCATGCATTTTAAGCAATCTCTCTTGGTTAATGTGTGTTTTTGTATGTGTGTGTTTTTGCCAAGGACCCACAAAGGTACAGAATGAGCTGGTCAAAAGCCAATTATCAATGGGAACTGTAATTTCTACTAGTAAATACACCGATCAGCCGCAACATTATGACCACTGACATGTGAAGTGAATAACACTGATAATCTTGTTATCATGGCACCTATGCGGCCAAGGCTCATTGATGCACGTGCGGAGTGAAGACTGGCCAATGTGGTCCGATCCAACAGATAAGCTACTGTAGCTCAAACTGCCGAAAAAGTCAGTGCTGGTACTAGGGCTGCACAATTAATCAAAATTGCAATATTGACTTGTGCAATATCCAAATCGCCAACTTTTGCTATTTTCTGCTTGTAAAAACATGAATGATATGCACTTCACGCGAGGCAATGGGCACACATCATACAATCAATCAATCACTCAATCAAATGTATTTTATAAAGCCCCTTTTAAGACATTTTGCCTAACCAGCTGTGGCAGCAAACGCTGCCAGCACCAATGCATTAAATGAGCATTTACACACATTTTTCAACACCGGCTACACCTTCAAATTAGCAAGCCTAAAATGGAGAACACTGATCTTTAACTTTATTAGCATGTTATGTAAGCTACGATCTCAATTTAAGTAAGATTATCTACGCTGTTTACATCCATGTTTGAAATCGCAAATCATTACCGTAATAGCAAAGAAATCGCAGCATTTTATCCAAATCATGCAGCCCTAGCTGTTACTGACAGAAAGGTGTCAGAACACACAGTGAATTGTAGTTTCTTGCGTATGGGACTGCGTAGCCGGAGACCAGTCAGCGTGCCCATGCTGACCTCTGTCCACTGCCAAAAGCGCCTACAATGGGCGGAAGCTTTGTGATGCTTTAGGCAATGTTCTGCTGGGAAACCTTGGGTCCTGCCATTCATGTGGATGTTAATTTGACTTGTACCACCTACCTAAGCATTGTTGCAGAGGTGTGCACCCTTTTAATGGCCACAGTATTCCCTGATGGCATTGGCCTATTTCAGCAGGATAATGCACCCTGCCACAAAGTGAAAAATGGCCCTCTAATGGTTTGAGGGACACAACGCATTCAAGGACTTTACTTGGCCTCCAAATTCCCTAGATCTCCATCCAATCGAGCATCTATGGGATGTGCTGGACAAACAAATCCAATCCATGGGGGCCCCACCTCGCGACTTAAAGGATCTGCTGCTAAGGTTTTGGTACCACTGCACACATTCAGAGGTCTAGTGGAGTCCAGGCGTCGATGGGTCAGGGCTGTTTTGGCGGCCAAATGGGGACGCAATATTAGGCAGGTGGTCATAATGTTATGGCTGAGTGGTGTATGTGTACATTTTATTGGTTTGAGTTTAGTCTGAAACTATGAGATCACCACACCCCATTATTGGAATATACTATCGGGAAACCTGTCATGTGGAATTATGAAATAAATCACCTAAAATAAATATAAGTAGTCCTTTGAAAAACAGCATTTTGAAACAAGTTTATTTCTACATTGACAAAAGTACATATTTTTATTTACATGTATTTATATATTTCCTCATATTTATTTAATAGCCATATTTATATATAGAATTTTGTCTTATGGCATTCAATACACTTGAGCATGATCAACGTTGGTGTTTAAAAATAAATGTTATATCTTCCAAAAATTATCATTGTCTCCATTGGTCATTTTATTAGGGAAGGCGGTATCTACGTTCGCTATCAATTATAGAGAATAGATTCTACCGTGGAAATTTGCTAAATCTAGATTGCGTTGCATTGCAATTGTAGATTGCTAACATCAGTGACTGGTACGTTATTTAGTGCTGCGGTGAAATGCCCTTAATTAACTCACTGATAAATTTAACTTGTTGTGAAATGAATATGGTCACTCTGAATATATTTCCACTCTGTTTCTTCAGGATAGCACATGATGTACCAGAAACATTTCAACACTGCCTTGTACTGCATCAAGTTGACCTTGTGGAATTAGTTAAAAAACACAGTAAGTTTGCAAATTTCTTATTCAAAATGTAAAATGTTTTTGATTTGTGACATCCATCCTGACACCTGACATTATTAAAATCTTTACCCATAGAATTAGATGACTATGGCTACATCAAGATGATTAACTACATACGGAGAATGGTAAGCACAAATCCCATTTGACACACAGTGAGATCAACTGTTTGAAGCTTGGTCAAGAATTTCTCTTTTAATTAATTGTCCAAAGAAAGCAGGAAATACTTTAGATTTTGTCTTTGTAGTTTTATCTAACGATGTCACAATTTAACTGCTGTGCATGCAAGCATATGGTTTGAGGCAAACTGTTTCAGTTAGTGAAAAGGAGGGAGCTTGATATTGTTTTTTACTTAGCTAATCACAGTTAAAAAAATAATAATCTTATTCCCTCCTAACTCTGCCTTGCTCCGTTAACACTATCCGGTGAACATCAGAGCAGTAGAGCATTCATGTTCCACTGACATAATGTGAATAGCCCCTGGCTGCTTATGCAAGTTCAAGTCAATTATTCTGCCTTTTGAATTAGGTTTAGTTGACAAAAATGCAACAAATATTTAGCCTGGCTTGCCAAATTAATAGATAAGGGATAATTTGACACCAAACGGTCAATGGCATAAGTATACATATACAGTACCAGTCAAAAGCTTGGACACCTACTCATTCAAGGAACATTTCTTTAGTTTTACTATTGTCCACATTGTAGATTAATAGTGAAGACATCAAAACTATGAAATTACTAAATGCAATCATGTAGTAACCATAAGTGTTAAACAAATCCAAATACCTTTTAGTAGCCACCCTTTTCCTTGATGAATGCTTTTCAACAGTCTTGAAAGAATTTCCACATATGCTGGGTACTTTTTGGGTACATTTCATTAACTCTGGTCCAACTCATCCCAAACTATCTGAAGTGGGTTGAGGTCAGGTGATTGTGGAGACCAGTTTATCTTATACAGCCCTCCATCCCTCTATCTTGGTCAAATAGCCCTTACACTGCCTGGAGTTGTGTTTTTTTG
The DNA here is from genome assembly GCA_016801105.1 of Esox niger. NCBI lineage: Eukaryota > Metazoa > Chordata > Actinopteri > Esociformes > Esocidae > Esox > Esox niger. The sequence goes on along the minus strand of JACXGJ010015678.1, from coordinate 5,695 downwards.
CCCTGTTGAAAAACAAAGCCATGGTCAGGTAGATCATGGAAGATTTCAGCCAAAACTGCCTGTTTGGGATACAAAGCAAAACACACAGGTAACCTCATGAGATATGAAGGCTGCTCTGGATAAAGACATGGTTGTTTCAAGGACCACAATATGACGATATTTGAACAAAACTCAGCTTCATGGTCGAGTTGCCAGAAAGAAGCATTTACAGCGCCAATGCATGGCAAGATGAGTGCAGCATGTTTTTGCGAAATACTGGTAGATCATTTGCATTCTTCTGCATGAATGCTGTGCATGGGATGCTCTTGGACTTTCCAGGATGACACTGACCCTAAGCAAAAGTTCAAGTTGACCCTCCAGTGGTTACAGCTGGAAAAAGTTGAAGGTTCTCGAGTAGCCATCAGTCTCCTGACCTTAATATCATTGAGCCACTCTGGGCTGATCTCAAAGGTGTGGTTCATGCTGTGCTATGGACTCTTCAAACCCTTTAAGTTGTTATGTGGAATCTGGCACCAAAACATTAGCCCTAGATTCAAGTCCTGTATGTTGGGAGGTGTAACCACCGTGGATCAGATTTTTTTGGTCCAGCTCATCTCTGATGCTCAATTGGCTTGATATCTGGGGTATATGGAGGCCACCTCTTCATCATGTTCCTTTATCCTTTCCTGTGTGTGCAAATGTGGCATGTCGCATTATCTTGCTGTATGAGGCCACTGCCATGAAAGAGTGTACCTGGTCTGCAACAATGTTTAAGTAGGTGGCACTTGTCAAATTGACGTCCACATGAATGTCCGGACGCAGGGTTTTCCAACAGAACATTGCCCAGAGCATCACACTCTCCACTGGCTTGTTCTCTTCCCACAGTGTGTCCTGGTGTCATCACTTCCCCTGGTAAATGGCGCACATGTATACAGCCGTTCTTGTGATGTAGACTCATCGGACCAGGCAACCTTCTTCCACTGCTCCAGTGTCCTGTTCTGATGCTCATGTTCCTCTTGTAGGAGCTTTCATTTACGCAGCAGTGTGCAATGCACTGGGTGTTGTGACACATTCCTATTGTAACCATCATAATATTGTTCTGTGACCTTCTGTCAGTTTGGACCAGACTGGATAACCGTCTTAAATGCCTGCTCTGGTGAGGTCCCAAGTGGGAGGCAGGTGTGTGGGGGGTGGCCCAGCCAGCTGTTTCTTTTAGGGGTGTTGGTGCAATGCTGATTCGTAGGGTATGGGCACGTTTACACCACAATACAGTGGTTATAACATGTCAACACACCCCTGTTAAAGTACCTGTTTTTTGTGATGTAAAAGAATGAGCCCAAGAAACGTTTCCGCTTTTAATGAAACCTATAATGTCGACAATTCAATTGAAAAACAAACAAATGAAAAATAAAAACCTTACAATAACCAGAGCAAAGGCAATGGTCCGCAGAGAGCTTCCAAAGCGTCAGAGGGATCTCATTGTTGAAAGATATGTCAGGAGATTTTTGAACATCACAAAACATGGCCTTTTAACGGGGTGTGTAGACTTTTTATATCTACTTTATGTATTGTTGGTAACTTTTTATGGCTGATTAACCTAGGGGTTCTGCAGTGGGCAGTGCAACCATCTGAGTTTGGGGGTTAGCAATGTAATATGGTTGGCTTGCCTCTAGCAATGTCTTGTGGTTTGGACATATGTGAGCTCAATTAAAGTTTTAGGGCAGATAATGGTTCCCTCTGGCCCATCGAAATTGTAGTCTACAGTTCCTCGTTGAGCAATCAGTCCGATAAGATATTATTGAATATTATATGGATTTTGATTGGTTATGTGTGTTGGGCCAGTAAACTAAAGTTTGCTAGTTTTAATCCTGAGTTGAAAAATCCAGTCTGTCATTTCCGGAGCAAGACTGTTATTGCTCCCAGTTTGTTCCTGTAAATTGAAATGTGTTCTTCACTTACTTACCTGGTAAACTCATTTCACCCCTCCCTAAAAAAATTGAAAATAATAGACTTATTCTGATTGTCAACATTGGTCGTGTGAGGGCAGTGCAAATTGGAAGTCGTGTGCCGGTGTTGAACAGGGTTGCCAGGTTTTGTCATGCTTTAGCAACTCCTAGAGACTCCTCTGATAGATGCAAGCTTAATTGTGGTTGCTGCCAGACAATGTGCAGAACTGTCTGTCATCAACCCTTCCCCTTAGCCATTTAGTCATTTTATGACACCCTCTGCTCAAACTCTTGAATGACTCAAGTTTTTCTGTGAGGCAGTGACTTAGACTTGCTTGCTATGACCAATGCATCCCTGTTTTTTCAATTTCATAGACAAGATTGACTGTTTGTGTTTCCAGAATTGCAGTGGGCAGAGCCTTTCTGAGCTGTCTGAGGGTACCCTTCCCTGGGAAAGTGATGAGTTCATGAGGCCAGCATTACAGGATGACCCCCTACTGCAGATTGGTATGGTATTTGCATGTTAACTGTTCAGTTCATTGGCTTAAATAGTTCATTGGCTTAAATATTTAATGTGCAGATGAAGGGTAATTTAAAATGTTTACATCAGACAGGTTCAAGGCAGTAGAGATTGTCTATTCAAAACATTTACCTTTATGAAATCTTGTTTGAAATATATAGGACCATCTCTTCCCAATGAATGCTTTGACACCAATGTTAATAATAACATAGAAAAATATATTGTAGTTTTGCAGTTAATCAGCCCCACATGCTAAAATTCATCACCATCTCTCCCTTAGGTGAGAACTAGAGATGGGACCAAGTCATTGTTTAACAAGTCACAAGTAATGTCTGAGTCAACTCTCAAGCCAAGACCAATAAGTCCAAAGACAAGTCTCAAGTCCTAAACTAAGATTTGAGTCAAACAAGTCATAATATTCTGTCCACATATGCTCTGTGATATTCAGAGTCATAGTATGATATATTTATGCAATTCATTAATGTTTTAAATTTATAACTTTGCCAATAAATGTTCTATTTCCAAATACATGTGCAGCCACAAGACATCAATTTGATATATATATTTTTTATTGTAGGTGCTCTTTCTCTCCCCAGATATACTCTAGACAGTTAAACAATCCTGCTATTAAGTTATCATCATTTATTAAAAGGTACATCAAAATAACTGCTACTGAACTTCAAGTAGACCTTTTAATTTGAACAACAATCGAGGATTGCCATCTGGTGCCATCGGGCCATGTAGGCTTGTACGCAATCGTCCAACCTTAACACACACACACACACACACACCCACCCTCTGTGTGTGGTTACAGTTGGCTAATATATGTTTTAGGAACAGCAGTAACGTAAGACAGGATTTAGTCTATCAACTGACTAGCCAGTTGTAGCTCAATCTTCAGTTTAATGATCACATTCTCGCACTGACAGAATGTGGAAGCTTATTGATTTGACATTATGTTTGCTTGCATGTTACACTAGCGAAGTTAATTATATAAATATATTTATACTACTAGCTAGCTGTTGGCTAGATTAGCCACAACTTACAGTTATTTGTGCAGTTTCAAATGTCTAACAAATGTGGAAGTTGTTGCACCTCAGTCTGTCATTTTCTTCCTGCACGTTTTGCAATTAGCCATCAGTTTTTTTGTCGCCTAAAGTTTCTTTCTATCAAAAAATATTTATTTTGGGGATCATCTTTCCTAGGGCTCCGTCTTGATTTCACCCGCTGACGTTCTTCTGCACTACCACGCTTCTTTATCCGCTGGCACAGTGTGATTGGCTGCTGTCGGATTCAAACTGCAATCCGTTAATTGCAGAGTTGAGGCGCTCCACACTTCTTAATAGCATCATTTTTTATCTTTAGGATTGGGTAGGGTATCAAGTCAGTCGACCGGCAAATCTTGTGATTTTTTTTCAAGTGTAAAGTCATCATATTTGTGACTCGAGTCTACACCTGTGGTGAGAACGCATAGTCTAGGCTGCACAAATACGGTAGGCTGCAGTTAGCTACATAACTAACAAAAAAGGCTAAAGTAACAAAATCAACATCTAACCTTGGCATGTCTGATTCTGATTCCTCTGTGAACAAACACTTGCTCTTCAAAGGTTACAGAATGGATGAATTGTGGTTTTGAAACACAGTTCAGTCATGTACAGATGTTGCCTATTACAGCGTTTTCTTGTCATGGTAAGATCAGGTAGATTGTGTCAAGCTGTGATTACACTATTCCAAAGCATGGGGGCGCTAGAATGCTGACACTTCGCTAACTGACTTTAAAACAGGCAGTATGCTATACTGTATACTCTCCTAATTGGTCAGATTGTCTTTCAATTTCCTGTTTTTGTTGTTGTTCTACAATGCTATATTATGAATGGCTTTTCTCTGTTGACTTGGGCAAACTATAAAACCAAGCACAAGCTATAAAACCCAGAATATGATGCAGTATTTTCTGCTACAACACCTAATCTATATTTTACAAAAAAATATTTGGACATATAACCAAATACAGAATTTACACTAGTCTAGAACTGCCATACCTTTCAGACCACCAGTATCTGTGTGGTTTAGCCTTGTTAGCATTCAATTGTCTAAAAATAATGAATTACAGGATTTGTTTGTTTTAAATGTCAAATGAATTTGAGGAATACAATAATTTGTCTGTAGTTCAGTTCTTATGATTGTTTTTTTTTTGTATTCATAACTTCAAAGAATACACACTAGAGCATTTTCAATTGTTTATTAGGCTCTAAAAACAAAACATATTTAAATACACCACACTTAAATTCTTCAGAATAAATCCAGTAGTGTTGTTTTCCTTTTGAATTGATTTTGATGAGGGACTAAGGCAGTTCTATCTTGATGCTTGAAGGTTGTGACAAGAATGACTTTAACCTTAGGACGTTTGAGTTTAACGTTAGGTGTTTGAGTTTATAATTAAAAGAAAACTGCCATTTTGAAAGCTGCACCCTCTTATGACTTTTCCTAAAAAAGCATATATTACATTGTTCCGTGGTCAGAATTCTCAACTCACAAATGGAAAGCAAGTTAGAGACTATTTACCTGTTCTTTTTTTATCCTGTTTTCTGATTTTGTTAATAGCCCTCAACCCTTAGTGTTGGTAACCAAATGGCACCTAGGCGCTAATCACCCACCACCCATAAGCCCCCAGCTTGTGCGCCTCTATGTTGGCGTTTACCCCGGTAGATGAGAGGATTGCCTCCCGACGCCTACGGGTTATGGAGGGGAAAAGTCTGACTGTTGTTTGTGCGTGTGCGGTTCAGAGTATTTGGCCTTTTTGAAGACCCTGAATGGAGTCCTGTATGTGGCTCCAGTAAGGGTCTCCATAATTCTGCTGGGGGACTTCAACGCGCACGTGGGCAATGATTGAGACACCTGGAAAGGCGTGATAGGGAGGAAGGGCCTCCCTGATCTGAACTCGAGTGGTTGTTTTTTGTTAGAGTTTTATCATGTATTATCTGTAACCAATACCATGTTTGAACATAAAGATGCTCATAAGTGAATGTGTTACCAGAGCACCATAGGCCGTAGATACAGTGGTCTGCAAAAGTTTGGGCAACCTTGTTAATGTCCATGATTTTCCTTCATAAATCGTTGGTTCTTAGGATAAAAAAAAATCAGTTAAATATATCATATAGGAGACAAACACAGTGATATTTGAGAAGTGAAACGAAGTTTATACCATTTACAGGAAGTGTGCAATGATTGTTCGAACAAAATTAGGCATGTG
>JACXGJ010015677.1:0-13199 GCA_016801105.1 Esox niger | reverse complement strand
TCTTTCCTCCTGCATCATTCACACATCTCTCTGCTCCTGCACCATACACACATCTCTCTGCTCCTGCACCATACACACATCTCTCTTTCCTCCTGCACCATACACACATCTCTCTGCTCCTGCACCATACACTCATTTCTCTCTGCTCCTGCACTATTCACACATCTCTCTCTGCTCCTGCACTATTCACACATCTCTCTCTGCTCCTGCACCATACACACATCTCTCTTTCCTCCTGCACCATACACACATCTATCTTTCCTCCTGCACCATACACACATCTCTCTGCTCCTGCACCATACACACATCTCTCTCTGCTCCTGCACCATACATACACATCTCTCTGCTCCTGCACCATACATACATCTCTCTCTGCTCCTGGACCATACACACATCTCTCTCTGCTCCTGCACCATACATACATCTCTCTCTGCTCCTGGACCATACATACATCTCTCTCTGCTCCTGCACCATACATACATCTCTCTCTGCTCCTGGACCATACACACATCTCTATCTTCGCACCACCTACCCATAAATTTAAGTCTGCACCATTTTTTCAGACTCTGTTGTTCTAATATCCACCTTGTTAGTTGTGGGGAAATCCGCACACCAGTTGTTACTCTTTTTACAGCCATTGCCAACATTTTAGCTTATTTCATTGGTGTGTTGTTTGACCTTCCGCATTTTGATAGCTGACTTTGGAACAATATGGCCATAGTAGACCTTGCAACCACTTGGGTCTTGTCTTACCTCCGATTGCCAATTCACCTCAGGCAGTGTTTCAATGACACAAAATGACAAACCCGGTCCAGAAACGTAACAACCAAGGTTGATGCACAGTGGCTAAGAGAAATTAGTGGGGTTGGAACATTGGAAGAAACCTAGATAGGAGCCAACCTTAGGGGTGAACTGTGCTCCACTGGCTGTGCCGGGATGATTTTCTCCGGGGGCATTATTGCAGTGTAACAACTAGGGACTGAGACTGTAGCAGTAGGGGGGCTGGGCTGGAGACATTGTTTCTTAGTGCTGGGGGAGGTGTAGTAGCTAGGAGGTTTCCAACCTGGGGTTTGTCTAGAGGACAGTCCTCCCAGCGGAGTGTGTACCTTCAGGCTACACTTAATCATAGACAATTTCAGCGTAAAAACTAGGGACTGAAACATGGTGGGGGCCCAAAGACACTGTGGTTATATCTGAAGGGCTGTGGGGAGGGTGCAGTAGCTAGGAGGTTCCTCCCCAGGGTTTGAGATACAGGACAGTACTACCAACGGAATGCACAAACCCCAGGTTACACTCAATCTTACGTTTATGTTGTGTTACAACTAGGGAGTGAGACGGGGACGCCAGAAACACTGTGGTTCCAGCTGAAGGGCGGGGTGTAGTGTAGTGGCTAGGTGTCCTCCTCCATGTTTGAGCTAGAGGACAGTCCACCCAACGGAAGACACAAACCTCAGACAACACTCAGTAAGACCCCACTTCATGAATGCTTAGAGGCTGAGACTGCGTTTATGTCTCCCACGTGGACTGGTGGACCGTTCAACAATAATAGAGCTCTTGGGGAGAGCAAGCTGCATTCATCTGTTGGTTTAGAAATTCCTGGTACAGTAAGAAGGGCTTGCATCTTGAGACTGGCGTGCAATAGTTTAGAACGACTGGACCAATTCAAAGAGATGAGTTGGAGCAAGTCCATGTAATGCTTTGTAGATTCAAATTCCAGCCCTAGCCTTAGCAGGCATACAATGCAGAAAGGCAAGTATTGAAATAATGTGATGCATTTTTTTATCTGGTTAAGATTCTCACAGCTCTATATAGTAATAATAGAAAAATCCAAATTATGATTTATTCTACACAATCATTTTAGCTCATGTAAAAGCTCAGAGAATTATCTTTCTGGAAAAATATTTTTTAACATGGCTAATATTATTACAAAAGACTAAAGACTGTTCATCAAAGTAAAGGTTTGTGCTCTAGGCCATCCTAACATCCAATCAGGTGGATGTTTGGAGGGATCTTGTAATATGTTTTTGTAATGCACATACTGTACAATTAGACTACTGTCACGGTGTGACGTTGTGGGGTTAACGGACCAGGCGCAGGCAGATTTGACATTCAATGTTGTATTTTTATTTTAAACAAACACCGAGCACTATAAACAAACTTAAAGAAAGTAAAGGTTTAAACTCAAACCACCACTCACCATTCACCACTGATATGACACACAGCAACATGGAACAATGACTGACAAATGAGGGGAGCAGAGGAGAAACATTTAAACACATACTAATGATCTAATTCATGCATAATGAATTCCTTTTACAAAAGTACAGCTCTGGGAAAAGTTAAGAGACCACTTCACCTTTTTCTTTCCTTTCCAAAAAAGTAAAAAAGGAAGGTTTTGAGTGAGGAACAGAAGGGTTAAAATCAGGACACCCCTGCAAATTGAACGCTCCTGTTCCTCAATCAGAACATTCCTTTTCAACTTCTTTTGGAAAGGAAAAAGGTGCAGGGGTCTCTTAATTTTTCCAGAGCTGTATTTTAAGAGATGTGTGAACGAGCATCACCTAATTTATTTTTATTTGATGCGTACATAACTACATAGGAAAACCACAAGAAACAACCACAAACAAAGGTAAAGCAATCAATCCCTTTCCGAAAATAAAGTGCAACCCAAACACCCCAAGCTGACAGACAGATACAACAGTGTCTGGAACACCAAAGCCCTGTCCACATGGTCTGCAGACGTTGCCCTAATCACCCAATCCGCTGACTGTCTTGGGATGAGATGCAGATAGGATCATTATTATCTCTTGAAGTTGCTATTAAAATTCACTCTGAGATAAGACGTGTTAAACTCTTGTTTATTTCCACCCTGAGATAATGCATGTTAAACTCCAATATGTTTTGATTAGACTGCACAGGTCCAGGCACCATGGTGACTGTTTTTAATCCGATTTTCTTCCTTGCTGCGGGAAAATTAAACGAGGAGGACAGCAACAAAGCAAAACAAGCTGAGTAAGCAGTAACATTCTATTTCACTCAGACGACAGTATGATATTTCTGTCATGTTTTTTGACAGGATGAAAGTATATGGGAATGGATCTGAAATGTGATTTTTAAGCACTGGATGTTGATGAACTGTTTTATTGAAATTTCATTAATAGATTGAGGAAATGGGAATTCTATCAATGTTCTAAACTATTGCAAGGCAGTGTTAGACTTACAAAGGAACATATGTCTCTTCCTGTATGCCAGTGATCCATTCAAACTCAAAGAAATTACAGGAAAATGAAATTGTTCTTCCTGTGCTGCAACAGATGGTTGGATTTATCACTTCCTGGCACAGCAGGCTTGCTGTGACAGTGAGATCCTTTCCCTCATTTAGAGCAGAGACACCTGTTCCTTGTTATTACCCTCACCTGTGTTTGTGATCACTCTCCCTATTCAAGTTTTTCCTTTCCTTGTGTATCTTGCTGGTCGTTGATTTTTAGATTTCATTTTTTGTTTCAATGTTGTTCTGTTTTGTTCCTGCCTTTTTTTAATTTTGTTACATCTTAGTTGTTTATAAAAATGCCTTTGTTTTTTGGGCACATGTGTGCTCCCTCCTGTTTCAACGATACAGGATTTCATTCTATAATCGTGGCAGTTTGCCCAACACATGCTTACCTCAGAAGAGGGGTTGCTCTATGGTACCAAACATTAACAGCTGAATTTCACCTTGTCATTTTAAACTATAATGTCTACACAAACCACACTAAAGGTTGTAGACTACTATGGAGGATTCCCTCTAAAATAGTTTATACAGATACTATATGGGACAGTACTTCTCCTCGGTGTTGCCTCAGGATGTCACAGGCCTTTGCACGGTAATAGATACACGACTTATCTACATGTATGTGTTGCATTAGCCAATACATTGACTTTTGAATGTACTTCATTTATTAATAGATGCAGTTTGAAAAATCTATACAAACTAATAACACCTTGTGAGTGGTGTGAACCTTTCTAGCAGAGCAATAAAAAAACGTTCAGCACTTTATGCAAATGAAAGTGCCACTGCTGGTTAATTCATACTGACTCTGCAACCTAAGCCTGGAAAAAGTAGTTTTATTCAGCAAATATGGCAGAGAAAAATATTAGGATGGAAGCAGATTAAATTGAATATTACCTCATAACAAGTCAAATAAATAATTAGCAGTTATTAAAGATGCAAAATGCGCCACTGGTTGTAAAAGTGACGCTATCAAGCCCTGTCACATATTAACGAACAGCGCATGTGCTCCATGTAAAACCACTCACTTTAAATCTTGGAATTTCATGGCCACTATCAGGTATGATGGTGATTCCACTTAGAAATTATACACATACCAATAATATATTACACATCTAGCTCATGTGTACTATATTAATGTAAAGACAAACAATAAGGTGTACTTTGTTTGCCATGAAGTACATTTTTGGCTTTTCAGTACAGACTGCTTGGGCGATTTAAGCTTGGGTAAGAGAAGCTCAAATGAACCAGCAGCTGTCCAGGAGCCTCCTCCTGTTTCCATCCTGTGATTTATCACTGCCACCGTCCACCCACACACATGACTTATTACTGGAGGAAAACAACCTGAATGCTGTTTTCTCCCTGTTCACTTACAGGGCTTCAGTGGAGAATCAGGTAGGTTCACTCTGTGAGGAGCAGGGCCTCAGTGGAGAATCAGTTTGATTCACTCTGTGAGGAGCAGGGCCCTGGGGAGAATCAGGTAGGTTCACTCTGTGAGGAGCAGGGCCTCAGTGGTGAATCAGTTTGATTCACTCTGTGAGGAGCAGGGCTTCAGTGGAGAATCAGGTTGGTTCACTCTGTGAGGAGCAGGGCCCTGGGGAGAATCAGGTAGGTTCACTCTGCGAGGAGCAGGGCCCTGGGGAGAATCAGGTAGGTTCACTCTGTGAGGAGCAGGGCCTCAGTGGAGAATCAGTTTGATTCACTCTGTGAGGAGCAGGGCCTCAGTGGAGAATCAGGTTGGTTCACTCTCTGAGGAGCAGGGCCCCAGGGAGAATCAGGTTGGTTCACTCTGTGAGGAGCAGGGCCCCAGGGAGAATCAGGTTGGTTCACTCTGGGGCCCTGGGGAGAATCAGGTAGGTTCACTCTGTGAGGAGCAAGGCCCCGGGGAGAATCAGGTTGGTTCACTCTGTGAGGAGCAGGGGAGAATCAGGTTGGTTCACTCTGTGAGGAGCAGGGCCCCAGGGAGAATCAGGTTGGTTCACTCTGTGAGGAGCAGGGCCCCAGGGAGAATCAGGTTGGTTCACACTGTGAGGAGCAGGGCCCCAGGGAGAATCAGGTTGGTTCACTCTGGGGCCCTGGGGAGAATCAGGTAGGTTCACTCTGTGAGGAGCAAGGCCCCGGGGAGAATCAGGTTGGCTCACTCTGTGAGGAGCAGGGCCTGCAGTGGTAAGGGCCCTGGGGAGAAGACCTGCCTCTTAACTGCCAAAGAGCAGTACTATTCTCAGCCTCAGTCAGGACCCGAGAGGCCTTTCACTGCTTTTCGCAGCATTTAGTTCTACAGCATGGACATGAAACTCCCCCACGGAGTTAACACAGCCAGGATAATCCACACATACGCAAACAAACATGCGCAAATGGACGCACATATCCATATTATGCACACACATGCATGCACAGAGGAACACAAACACACATATATGTTCTCTCTTCTCTTACTGAATACTCACTGATCCGTGATTGATGCTCTTATGCAACACTGTTTACATCTTTTGGAGGGACAAAGTCATTTTCCATCAGCCCCTGGGAGTCTTACCCACCCACAATAGGCAGACAGCATTCACTGGTGTATCGTAAGGCCCTGTCATGTACAAACAATCATAATCAGAGAAAGTGTGCTACATCACTTGATACTATTCCGTTCATCGCTATTTCTTCTAATTTTTACTTAGTGCACGATTTTCTTTACTTTCACAAAATGTCCAAAAAGAAGAATAGTGAGGAACATAAGAGTTCAAATTAAGAGATCACTGCAAATTGAACGCTTCTGCTCCTCACTCAAAACGTTCCTCACTCAAAACGTCTTTTTTCTGGAGCTGTTTTCATTTAAATTCATGTTTCGTTAACCAGGTCTTTTTCTGTTCCTTCCCATCTGTTGTTTTCACTCAGGGCTTTCTACATTGCCAGAAGATTCATTGTGCAGGGAAGTGTTCATCTTGCTGGCTCCCCCCAGGTGTGCCCCAAACCCAAAGATGTGGTTCAACTGCCAGGGATATAGAGAGTGGACAAAAAACAGGAAAAATATCAAATTAGTCGGTGGGTTCAGGGGATTAAAAATGCTAAGCACACCATAACATACATACCAGTGTACGAGAAGTAGAGAGGCAGGCTGGAAAATGTGTAACCAACCTTGAAGCGCCGGCAGTGCCTCCATAGCCGCTCGGCGGTTGGTGAAGCATGTTCCGGACTGAACTCCCTCCCTATCACGGCAGGAGACCAGCCAATTAGAAACTTATTGGGAATTAATTAGGGACTGCAGTGGGAAGTGAAGGACAAAGGGGGGTGGCACCTAAGACTAAAGAACAGTGGAGGAACGGAAGCTGGAGAAAACCATTTTCCCTCATAGAAAAAGTTATATTAATTGGGTAATCTTCAAAGAATCAAGGTCTTTGTTTCCACATGACGACAGCGGTATTTCTGAAAACCAGACAGCTGTGTTTACCAGTATGCTGGGAATGAAACACGAGTGGGAGACCTACTGCCTCTCTCGCTAAAGGACTTTCTTCAGGAGCGATAAGTATATTTTTTGTCTGTTGTTGTCTAGTACTGTTTGATTTTTTTTTCATGAAACATTCCCACACTGTTCTACTGTAAGAATGGTGAAGGATAATGGGTTGGCTTTGAAATATTTAAAGATCTGGAGAAAAACTTTCTTTGTATGTCATTACTGTAATGTGTTAGGGGTGACTAGGCTGGTCAAAGGCTCATTCACTGTGAACACATTGGATGGCAAGAGCATCAATCTCAAATGAACAAACTTGAAACAAAAACTCTCCCTCACTTGGAGTTGGGAAATGTATTCATACAGACATACACTGATTGGTCCAGGCATTCATGTGGATGTCAATTTGCACGTGCCACCTACTTAAACATTATTGCAGACCTGGTACACCTCTTCATGGCAATGGCATCCCTGATGGCAGTGGTCTCTTTCAGCAGGATAATGGGCCCTGACACACGATTAAAGAGTTCAAGGTGTTGCCCTGGCATACACATTTCCAAGATCTCAATCCAATTGAGCATCTATGGGTTGTGCTGGACCAACAAGTCTGATACAGGGCGGCTCCACCTCGCAACTTACAAGATTTGAAGGATCTGCTGCTAATGTCTTGGTCCCAGATACCACAGCACACCTTCAGGTTGGAGATATTTTTGGCATGGAGAGGACCAACAGCATATTAGGCAAGTGGCCATAATGTTTTGGAACTTCAGTGTACATCAAATTATTTAACAACTGTGGGGGATAATTCTAGATTTTCCACGACACAACTCCAGCAGAATCAGGCTGTAGGTTGGAGGTGCTCTCTCCACCTTCTCGAGATCGCTTCCTCTTGTATCCTCCCAATCAGTAAGGAGTGGCAGAAGTTTTGCCGCGCTGAGCTGCTGCTTCCTCAGGCCACCAACAGGTGGTGCCCCTTGGCCGGAACATTGTGGCACTTCACCCCCAAACCACTACATTACGTATTCAGAATCCTAAAAGTTTTAACCTGGTAAAATTGATAAAAACATTGGTGATGTTATGTTCTCACACCGACTTCACTTTGGGAATGTCCTCAAATTATAAGAAACATTTCCTCTGTTTGAATTCCGGTTCTTGAGCATAACATTTCTTACAGGTCTCATTATCATTTAATTTTTTTAGCATTTAAATAATATTATTTGAAAACATATGCCTTTCCATCAAAACAAACAACAAATAAATCAGCAGTAGTATGTCTTAATAATCCATTGACCAAAACCATACAACTTTAAAGGAAAGAAACGTGTGAGCTGGGATACATTTTTACTATTCAGAAGCAGGAGACGGAGACTAAATAATTTTTACCTGGTGACTGAGAAGTTTCCGGAACAGATTAGAGAATAATGGGGTGTGGGAATTCCACAGTAAAATGGAGTTTATAGACCGCAGACATGTGTGACAAATGTTATCCACACATGGACGATATCATAAAGAAATGCCTGGATGTCGGATCTACAGCTACCGCCAACCTTTCCGTAGGATAGGTAGGTCACCTGTAAGGTGACAGTTTTAGACAAACTTCCAAAGTTTCCTCATCTGAACGTTAAATGATGATCTATGGATATACACAGTCAGCTCAGTAATCTGAAACGTGAGACCACCAATGAATATGAATGAGGCCGTATGAATATAGTGTAGATGAGGATGATGAATACAGATGAAGGTGGTCCCTCTCGATTCTGGTGCTGAGTAATGGCTGAGGGGCACTGTATGGAACCCATCCGTCTCTATTGAGTGACAGGGTGATGGACAGGTACATCATCACTCTTTCACCCAGTCCGAGACACACGCACGCACACACTCACTCACACTCCCTGCACACAAATGGAATGAGTGTGTGTTTGAGAGCGTCCGTGATTGGTGATTCAGTGTTCATGGGTGAAAAGCCTACGGATAAAACGCCAATGTTTGAGTGCTGCTGCATGTTCTGTAGAACACATGGCGAGGACACAGAAGAACATCCGTGGTGGGATCCTGAGTCGCATGTCTCTGCAGGGTCTGTTGGACGGTCAGAAACACCGAAAAATGCACACTTCTATGAGATCACCGAATGCCTGTCTGAGTGTGATACTTTCTCTCTCTTTCTGTCATGGCCTTGGTTTGCTGAACAGGAGCTCGCAGTTAATGGTTCCTTTTCATACAATGTGTGGGTTTAGAGTTGTGACAACCTTCCAGTTTTATCTAACTGCACAATAACGTGCCGTTTGGTTTGCTGTAGCCTTGGAATTCAATGGAACCAGAACAACTGGAGTGGGGGGATTTCAAATGTAATAAATGTGGTTAGAAACAGCATTCTATCATCTTAAAAATATAGCCAGGATCAAAGGCTTGGTGTCCCAAAAAGATCAAGAGAAGCTCATCCATGCTTTTATCTCTAGTAGGGTTGACTACTTTAATGGGCTATCAACCGGACTCCCCAAAAACTGTAAAACAGCTGCAGCTCATCTAGAATGCAGCTGCTAGAATGTTAACCAGGACCAAGAGAACAGAGCACATAACTCTGGTTCTTAAATCTTTGCATTGGCTTCCAGTCAGATACAGAATAGATTTTAAAGTGGTGCTTCTAGTTTATAAATCTCTGAATGGTTTAGGATACGAACACATTTCTTAAATGTTTGAAGAATATATAAGAATATATCATTTGTTTTTATGTTATTGTATTTTTTACATATTTTTTTCTTTTTCTTTGTAAAGCCCTTTGAATTCCTTCAATGTATGGGTTGTGCTGTATGAATAAACTTGCTAGCTTAGGAGCTCCATATCTGACTGGTAATAATTAATAGTAATGGTAATAATAGTAATATCATTGGCAAAAATGTGTCCTATTTCACACTTATATCCAATATTAATTGGAAATATATATTTTATATCCCCCTTGGGCCAACCAGAGAGTGGGTCACAGACATGGAATCAGCCATTTTAAACATCTACCCTGGAGCAATTATGATTAACAGCCTTACTCAAGGACAGTGTGTTTGTAGAGGCAAGATAAATCACATGTAGAACAGTTGTAAACTCTAACCGGATCCATGTCATTAATCTGATTAAAGCTAGTCCTTGTTCTAATGGGCCTGTCAATCTGAGGGATTTATTGAACACTTGGTGAAGGGGTCAGAGATTACAAAGTTCACAAAGGTCACATGATATAAATCCCTGATGTCTGGTATCTCAGCGGAGATTAACCCTTTGTCTTTCTCTCTGCCTCTGTCTCTCATAGCGGCAGGGCCAGAGTGCTGAATGGGGATGCAGAGCATATGCCCCAGTGTTCCCTGCCTCCTGGGGGCCTCAATATAGAATTACAGAGAAAATCCCTTTCAGCATACAGCATCACATTTTCTTTCTGCCACATTGAAAGTGTTGCCACATGCCACATGGCAATGGAAAAAAGAATTATGAACTGCAAATGGTTCTCTGGTAAAATGGCATAATGTTTTAGAAATGCAGGAAGTCGGTGCCCAGCGTCCGCAAAATGCAGTATTCCCACCTTCCTAACGGTTCCATATATTAAATGCTGCAGTCATGCTACAGTTTACACATTACCTGGATACAATAGAAAAATCCATCATCAGTAATTTTCATACAGGTTTCCAATACATCTCATCGACATGATAGATGCTGAGACAATCACTGCAGAGATTCTGACCACATTTATCTTTATTTGAAGGACAATCTCTGTTCCATCAGTCAGAGCTGCTACATGGTCATGGTTGGAGTCCCCTCACCTCCATCATCTTCAAGAGAACGTCACCAGTCCCCTACTAAAGCAGGCCTCTCAGTGCTCCATTAATGACCTCAAGCAGAGCCCGCTGTTCCCGTTGCGGGGGTTCAGTGCCTAAAAACATCTTTCACTCTCATTATCCATCAATTACCTTTCCCAGTAATGAGCCCAGAGTGAGACTTGACCGCTGCTCCGTGGATCACATCTCAGATTATCCGGGCTCTTTAACCGTCACAGTGGGACACAAGAGGGCAGGAACATTCAGAGTTCAAACAGCACCAGTGATGTACATCACCACACGCAGAAAGGGTTGGAAAAAGATTGACACTTCCGTTTATTTAGCTGACATCGGCTCTCAACGCCCCACTGAGCTCTTCCTTGTTGTGTAGTTACACAAGACTCATCATTAAGAGACAGACGTTTCTGTGACACACAACAGACAATAACCCAGCGCAGCGCTGTTTCTAGGTTTTACGAAGAACGTTTAATGCAGAAACATAGGTGTCATAAGAGTCCCACACCCGGATTGTGTTAAATGGGTGAATAGTGTGCCCTCAATTAACGCAACCAAACAATTTTGTACATAACTATGTTTGTGTAAATGGTATACAGGTGGTTGTTTCTTAGGAGCAAACACATTCAAGCTGGGCGGCGCTGTACCGTGGATTAAAAACGGAAAATGAATGGGTCTTGCTCTTTGAGAGTTTCATCAACTTTACTAACTAGTCCCTGCAGTGATGAATTGATTAATCACCTCGCGCAGCACCCTGGAGTGAACACTTCTAAATGACTCTATAATACTATCACAGGATGCTGACATTAGGTGCTTCCCTGTCACCAACACACACACACACACACACACACACACACACACACGTCCTCACTGTCCACTCCACGATCTGTGCAGACAATGACATGTTTTACTGGTGACAGACATCAAACTTGCTTTGCATGTGTTAGAGAACTTCACAACAACATTAAAATAAATATGTTTTTGCTTATGGTCAACAAACATTGTCCCAGTGTTTTGATACTGGGAATGTGAGGATATCTTGCCTAATATGAAACAGCTGTGAAGCCAGTTGTCCATGAAATTTCGGCACTCCAAAATGGGGGCTATGTAAAAGAAAAACATTGTTGTAATTTGGAAGTGGTTTAATTTGGTGGTCATGAAAATACCTGGGAATAAAATTTGACAGTCTGCCCTTTAAACCCGCTGTCATTCTATTACTACAAATCCAAAATTGAAATACAGAGCTAAAAAATACAAAAATGTATTTCAGACTTTGATGTATATGTGGTAAGTAAGACTAGGGAATGAAAATAGCATCTAGCAATAGCCAGTCTCCAACAGGTTCAATGTTGATGTCGATGTTAATCATGTTCAGATGCATCCTCTGAATATTTGCATCACTCAGCAGAGCAGGACACATCTTCTGGGGCCAATCTCTGGATGAGAAACTCCTAATTGCTCCTGCTGTGATACGTGCCAGTAAATGTGTGAATTCTTATTAAACTAGAATGTTAAATGATAGTTATTGTGTGATTTAAACTGTAGTATTTGGATTTCTTCAGTTTCCCATACAGTTTTTCAATATGCCTAATTTAATTATAAAAGGTAGCGTTCTTTATAGTTAAAATGTCACCCTGATGGTGAGGACTTTGGATTTCATTACTGGCAAAGGCATAATTACAGTATGTTATGGTAAACAATCCGTAAATCCTTTAGCTTAAGATGATACTATATTGCATTATATGATTAGCATAAAAATGATCAGTTGTTTACATATAGTCTTTAACATTTGTTTAACGGCAACTGAAGATCCATTTACCTATAATGTATGAGCCTGTAACGTGAGATCAGCCATCTCTAGACCTTGCCTAACATATTATGACAGAATATAATTACAAACCACTGAATCAAATGATAGATATTTACAATAAAGGTAAGTGTCCTAGATTGATTTCTATCTATTACTCTGAAAAGTTGGTTCTATATGACAACTGGTTATAAATGAGTTCATTCATAATATACTGTATATGAACTAAGTTGTTGCTAAGTTATTATTATGTTAGTATTTTGGTAAATGAAATACAAAGTGTTAAAGAAGTTACTTAAAACATATAAATTATATTCTCAGCATCTAGAAAACTCTTTCTTCAATCCTGTTATGTTTGTTTTGTCAATGAATACTTGTTTCACTGAATTGGTGTCTGTTTGATGGATTCATATCAACAGCTGTGTAAGCAAAAGGTACACGTTGTCTTGTCCATCCTTGTGGTTCTGTGGAATAAGTCCATGTTAGTTTGAAATCCAGGTCAAGTAACAGCTAACCCACCCTATTGAGTGTTTTCTCTGATGTGCAGTCAGGCTTCAGAGCTGGCCATGAGTGTATCACAACATGACTTAAATAACGAATCTCCTCATTTTAGAATACATTTGTGTACATAAAAACATGTTTTTTCACGTTTCATTTGCTAGGCCTCCAATATAAATTATGCCAGAAAAATATGTCAGCGAGGGAAAAGTGTGCCAACCCGGTCTCCCCTATTTCAAAGAACAACAAACATGACAAACATGTTTATATATATATTAGCATTAATCAGACAAACATATACATATACACATATATATATATATATATATATACACATATATATATATATATATATATATATATATATATATATATATA
>JACXGJ010015676.1:0-13199 GCA_016801105.1 Esox niger | reverse complement strand
TCCCCTCCAAAGACGGCTCGGGTCTTGACTCCGACTCCAGTGGGGAAAACCTGTTGAAAATTTCAGTCGGCTCTAGCAGCGACCCAGGTTTAACTGGTCGATGGCATTTCTTCCCAGTGACCAAGAGAAAGTTCTTGCCCGGCTGCGGAAGCTGTGCCGGGGGGCTAACAGTACTAGCGTTTCTTCCTGGTGGCACAGATGCAGTTTTTCCCATTTCTACACTAACATAATCCTTACCTGACCTTTGCGTCTGAAGCCGAGCCTCTAACTCCGCTATCTTTAAATGAAGACGACAGTTCTCCCTCGTGAAGTAGCTACAACAAGTGCAGTGAAAATGCATAATAGTGGTACTTAGCTTCGGGTAGGTAACAGCAAGCAGCGTACAGCACGTCACGATAACAGAAGGGTATGCAGCCAGGAGCATGGACATTTGTTCACTCTTGTTCCAGTTTATTATGTACCCAGAGAAGCTACTGAGTAAGTTATCTTGCCTAGGATCAGTGGAATATTGGTCTGGGATCTGGTTACATACAGAAGAAAGGCGGCCGCATATAAGGAGATTTTATGGACAGTTTTGCTCATGTTAAAACCATGTATCAGAGGGTCTACCCTGAAACTCGGATCCAGGGGTTGCATGGCAAGTTCAAATACCAGCGGGGATTGGGGACAACCCGGCCTCCCTCTGAACTGGTTTTAAAGAGAGGGGACATGGTTCTGTTTGTAAGAATTTTTGCAGTCGGATTCTTATAGAGAAGCCGGATCCATGATATGCCTTTGCCAAAATGTAATTTGTCTAAAACAGATATGGCAATTCAAGCTGGTTAAATACCGTCTCCGTTTCTAACAAAAGCACAATGAACTCCTCTTCAGGTCTCCTGGCAGAATATATTATGTTAAATAAACCCCTTAGGTTGAAAAATGAATTTTCATTAGGGATGAATCCAGTCTGGTCAGTATGTACCAGTTGACCCATTAGGGGGTTGAATCTGTTAGCTAGTACCTATTTTACCATCTGCATTCAATAGGGATATAGGATGTTAGGACCCCACTTCCTCATGGTCTTTGCCCTTTTTATATAACACAGTGATAACAGCCTCATTTACTGTAGGGGGCAAGGTTTGGTCAAATCAAACCTGGCTGAACATCCTATGTAAATAAGGGCACAGGAGTCCGCTAAATTTCTTATACATTTCACCCGGAAAGCCATCTGGCCCAGGGGCTTTAGAACGTTTAAGTGAAGCAATGGCAATTTGTATTTCCTCAGTTGAGATCTCTGCATTGAGGTGGTCA
Source organism: Esox niger (assembly GCA_016801105.1). Classification (NCBI taxonomy): domain Eukaryota; kingdom Metazoa; phylum Chordata; class Actinopteri; order Esociformes; family Esocidae; genus Esox; species Esox niger. The sequence goes on along the minus strand of JACXGJ010015676.1, from coordinate 11,909 downwards.
GGCTCTTGGCTTAATTTGGTGACATTGCAACTGTGTAAAAATTCCCTCATAGCTGAAAAATATTTGTCCTTTCTGGAAGCGTATAACGTCTTGAGGCAGCGACAGCACATTGCCCGAACTAGATTTAGTTTTGTTAATAGTGCATTCAAATTCGGTTTTCCATAGTTGCTGAGCTAGTAGTTTATGTGGCCTATCACCAAGTTCAAAATATTTTTGTTTAGTATATAGAAAGGCTTTGCTGATCTTTGTAGAAAATATTTAATTGTATTCATACTTAAGAGATGATATTCTCCCATGAAGGCTATCAGAAGGGTGCTGTGCGTTCTCCCTGTCCAGACGGTAAATTTCACTCTCCAGTTCAATCAGTTTAGCTATGTATGTGTTCCTCCCAGACGCCTCTTAAGAAATCACACAGCCTTGTATGTAGGCCTTTATGGCCTCCCAAAGCAATGAGGGAGAAGTGCTTTAAGTATGGTTAGTTTCAAAATAAACAGCCATTTGTGTTTTAACAGTCACAAAATATTCGATATGTAAGGAATTGAGGGTATAGCGTCCAGTTTCTATGCGGAGGGGTAATGTCTTCAAGAATTAGTGAGAATGTGACAGGGCAATAGTCAGATTTAACAATGGGATGAAATTTGTGGTCTTTCGAAAAAGGTATAAGCTTTGAGTCAACTAGAAAGTAGTCAATCCTAGTATATGAATTGTGAACTGCTGAGTAAAACAAATATTCCTTCCGTGTAGGATTGACAAGTCCCCAAATGTAAAACAAGTTTGTATTCTTGATAAACGCATTGAAGTGCTTCTAGGTGCTCTCCGTGTTGTTGATCTGTCTAAGTATGTGTCCAGAACACAGTTAAAATCCCCCCAATAATTAACCTGGTTTGGGAGTTATCAGGTATGAGAGACATTACCCTTTTGAAGAACTGTGGATTGTCAACATTGGGAGCTAGATATTGAGGATTGTGATGGGTACAGAGTGTATTTTCTCCTATAACCATTATATAGTGTCCCTACCTATCAGCTATAGTATTCTGGTGGGTGAACGAATTGTTCCTTTTCACCAGAATAGCAGCACCTCTCATTTTTGCAACGAAATTAGAATTTAAAAAAAATCCTGTCCACCTTGCCCTAAGCCTAGTATGAGCACAACGTATTAACTGGGTTTCCTATAAAAATACTATGTCTGACTGTAGTGATTTATGATGTGCAAGAACCTTTCCCCTCTTTATTGGGTGACTTAGACATGTGACATTCCTAGACGTGAAGGTGAGACCTGCTGGCACTTGCCCTGGCACATTTACCTCATCCTGCATTGTTGTAGATCATATCAAAGTTGTAGACGTGCCGTGAATAACAGAAAACCCTAACCTCTCTGCCCCTAGGTGTCATGCCCCCTCGCATCCCTGAGCCTGTCACACACCCGGTAACCGTGAACTCCTAGCAGTGAAGATTGCGCTCGAGGAATTGCGGCACTGGCTAGAGGGGCAGAGCTGCCGTTTCTCGTTTGGACAGACTACAAAAACCTCAAGTACATCTGGTCTGCCAAACGCCTCAACCCACGACAAGCCAGATGGGCCCTGTTTTTTGGCCGTTTTGAGTTTACCCTCACCTATAGGCCGGTATCACGTAATGGAAAACCAGATACCCTATCCCGCGCCTTCCCGAAGGGAGAGGACTCATACGCTCCTCCCGACACGATATTCCCCAGGAGTTGCATAGTCGGTGCTGCGCTCTGGAAGATCGAGGAGGAGGTGAAGGCAGCCCTCCTGCGAAATCCAGGGCCAGGGAACGATCCCCCCGGTCATCTGTTCGTCCCTGACACGGTCCGGTCGGCAGTGCTACACTGGGCACACGCTTCTAGGCTGACGTGCCATCCTGGCCTCACCCGCACCCTGGCTTTTCTTAATAGGCGTTTCTGGTGGCCGTCTATTCGGAAGGACACACAGGATTACATTTCCGCCTGCCATGTCTGTGCTCAGAATAAGCACTCCAACCGACCCAGCTTAGGTCTCCTGTGTCCCTTGCCAGTTCCACGCCGCCCCTGGTCCCACTTGTCCCTGGACTTCGTCACCGGTCTACCCAACTCGGAGGGAAATACGGTTATCCTTACAATCGTGGACCGGTTCAGCAAGTTCTCCCGATTAATTCCCTTAGCTAAACTCCCCACTGCAAAGAAGACTGCGGCCGTATTAGTGAGGGAGATATTCTGCGTCTTTGGACTCACCACCAACATAGTATCTGACCGGGGTCCTCAGTTCACCTCAGCGGTGTGGAGATCGTTCTGCCTCGCCATCGGCGCTACTGTCAGCCTCTCTTCCGGCTTCCACCCGGGGCGTCTTTCGGGGGGGGGGGGGTACTGTCATGCCCCCGCCTCTGCGTCCTCGCGTCCCTGAGGCAGTCACACACCCGCTCGTCTCCCTATTACGCAACTGTTCCCAATCCACAATTACGCACCTGTTCCCAATCAAACCATCACAAACTGTATTTCCACAGTCCCCTGCCATCCCTTCCCTGCTGGATTATGGTCGATGTTCACATGCGCTACCCAGCTATCCACGAGTCTACTTTCTGTCAGAATTTTCCGTGTACCGACTCGTTGCCCGTCCCTGATTACTCTGCCTGTTCTCTGCCTGTACTTCTGCTGCCAGCCCGTGTGTCGACCTTCTGCCCGTCCCTGACCACTCTGCCAGCCATCAGTGTCAGTGTCTCTGGCGCCTGCCTGCGCGTAGATTCCTTGCCCGACTCTGATCCCTCTACCTGCCACTCCCCCTCTGCCCTTCCAATCCGTGCTTGGATCCTCACCCCCGTCCCTGACACTAGGTAATGCCCCAGCCTTGCCACCAGGCCCCACCCACCCTAGTTGAACCTGAACTATAACACAAACATACATAACTAGCCAACACTCTAAAGCGCGGCGCACACTTGCTATGGGAAGCATCAAAAATGAAATCACACACACAAGCTTCCTTGAAAGGCTACTGCTAACATCTGTCAACTCCTGTAGCTCACCAAAAAAGAGATAGCACAGTTATTTTGGCCTAAATATATAAAAAACAAAACAAGAAGTATTGTGATGTGAGTCACACTACATGAATTAATAAGACTGAGGGTTCCCTTCATGCAACAGGCCCTAAAAACAGCATCAGGAGTGCAGCCTTCCAGCCGCCGTACTGTCGCTTTTGTAGAACACTCATAAAAAAACAAAAACAAACGCACCTTGTTATAATGCCATGGTTTGCTAAACTGTTGTTCAGCGTAGGACTGGGCTTCTTTTGGGTCAGTGAAGGAGGACTGTACACCGTTGCATGTAACTGACAGTCTAACAGGGTAGAGAAGGTCTTATCTGACACCTGACTTGCCTCGGAGTATTTCTCTTGTTTTGGTGAACGCTGCCCTACATTTAGCCACCGCTGGTGGGTAGTCAGGAATCTGTTTCCCGTTCCTCTGGTGTTATAGATGTTTCAGGTCAGCAGCCCTACGGAAATGGGACTAATGTGTGATAATAGTGCAGTCTTAATATATAATATATTCCCTGGGGCGTGGTCCCTCTTTGCCCTCAGGTATCCCTATGATTCAGATATTATTTCTCCTAGAGTGCCCTTCCAAATCCTTCACTTTAGCCTCCAAGCGAGAGACTGTATTCTGAAGGGAAGGGATTTCATCTGATTGCCTAATACAGGCTTCCCCGAGGTCTGCAATGGTTGCAGCCTGCAGCGTCACCTTGCTGTTAATAGCGTCAGTTGCTGTCTGCATGTCCATCTTTAATGCATAGATGTTGCTTTTCGAATCAGTGGAAATCTCCTGGATGCGACTTAGAATGCTAGAGCAAATATCAGATGTGTTCTTCACCCTATAATCGGGAAGCGTCGCAATTGCCGCTAGCAACATTTTGTTTGTAGGATTGTCAACCTCCATATCCCTCGGTGATCAGGCGAGTCCAGTGATTCTGGCCCTGTTTCGTCTGGATAATTTCTTTTGTTCTTTGGCTTCACCATCTTCTTGTGTTTGCAACATTTAGGTTAGGATATGTTGACGTATCCCTTCGTAGTTTGTCTAAAGGGTTATATTTAGGATTATAACTTGTTTTTTTAACTTTTAAACGTGAAACTGTGGCAACTATCGGTGGTGTTATAAGGCCGTAGCCATGGTGTCTACAATGGGGGGGACCAGATCAGCCAGAGGTCTAGAGGTCCCCCAAGAAAAACTATAGTTGAACCTCAGATTGAAGAGGAACAATGCAGTTTCTGTTCTGGTCGTGGAAAAACCGACCAGGTCTTTACTCTTGCAAGGATACTGGAGGAGGCCTGGGAATATGCCCATCCAGTCTACATGTGTTTTGTGGATCTGGAAAAGGCATATGACCGGTTCTCCCGAGAGATATTTTGGGATGTGTTGCGGGAATATGGGGTGAGGAAGTTCCTTCTTAGGGCTATCCAACCCCTGTATGTCCAAATTGAGAGCTGTGAACGGGTTCTCGGTAGTAAGTCGGACTCGTTCCAGGTGGGAGCTGGCCTCCGCCAGGGCTTTGCTTTGTCACCAATCCTGTTGGTAACGTTTATGTACAGGATATTGAGGCATAGTCGGGGTGGGGATGGGTTGCAGTTCGGTGGGCTGAGGATCTCATCGCTGCTTTTTGCGGATGATGTGGTCCTGATGGCATCATCAGTCTGTGACCTCCAGCACTCACTGGACCGGTTGGGATGAGGACTAGCACCTCTAAATCTGAGGCCATGGTGCTCAACAGGAAACCAATGGAGTGCCTTCTCCAGGTAGGAAATGAGGCATTACCCCAAGTAAAGGAGTTCAAGTATCTCGGGGTCTTGTTCGTGAGTGAAGGGATAATGGAGTGGGAGATCAGCGCAGTGGGGGCGGTAGTATTGCATTTGCTTTACCGCACCGTTGTGACGAAAAGAGAGCTGAGCCTGAAGGCAAAGATCTCAATATACTGGTCAATTTTCGTTCTTACCCTTACCTATGGTTATAAAGGCTGGGTCATGACCGAAAGAACTAGATCACTGATACTAGCGGCTGAAATTAGTTTTCAGAGAGGTGGCTGGCGTCTCCCTTAGAGATACTCTAAGGGAGAAGCTCAGTCATCTGTGAGGAACTTGGAGTAGAGCCGCTGCTCCTTTGCATCGAAAGGGGCCCGTTGAGGTGGTTTAGGCATCTTGTAAGGATGCCCCTAGGGTGTTCCAGGCACGTCCAGCTGGGAGTAGACCTTGGGATAAGCCCAGGACTAGGTGGAGAGATTATGTTTCGACACTGGCCTGGGAACGCCTTGGGATCCCGCAGTTAGAGCTGGCAAATGTAGCTCGGGAAAGGGAAGTTTGAGGTCCTCTGCTGGAGCTGTTGCCCCCACGACCCAATTCCGGATAAGCGGATGTATAAGAGATGAGACCTTATAGGTCACATTAAAGGTGGAAAAAGTTGTGACATGATTTATCTTTGTACAACTTTTTTACATCACAAACACCAATGGGATTTCAACAGGGGTGTGTAGACGTTTTATATTCACTGTTTATGTATGCATATACACTAGCGTTGAACTAGTTCAGAATCCTTTTCCATGAAAAGATACATGACATTTATTGGTATAGGAAATATAGCGAAATTCATTGGAAATAGTCATTAGGTGTTTTCACACTGCGCCTTAACCTAGGGGTAAGAGCTTTCTGAGTGTTCACACTTGAATATTTTGAAGTGGGCTAACACCACCCTTAGCCCCAGAAACATGGTGCCAAAATAACCCGTGTGAAACGGAGTCAAGAATAAAACCGTTAAACATTTATTGTCCAATCACAAAACCTGCCCTTTCACTTAATTTACATAAGCTTTTGACACGTGCCTTTACTGACATCTGCGTCTGATTTGGTCCTTTCACTCTGCAAACTATTGTGCTTTCTTTATACCTACCAAATCTTAGCAAAGTAGTTATTGCAGCTTTCTTCTGATGTGAATCTAGCAAATAATTTGAAAAGATTAAGGTTGACTAACTAACTTTTCTCTCTGTTTGCATTGTTTTAACAAAGATGTCCAAGCAAATACCAACAGGGTGGGCATCTTGATCAACCAATTTCAAGGCATTTATTAAATTTTGGAAGCATAACATTGATCATGTATCAGTGATGTAGGCTATGGTAACATTATTCGCATGCCGGAAAGAACATAACATTTGTAGCTTATCATAGAATGGAAAATGGTATTGTGTTTTATTTGTCCGTTAGCCCAGGGTTTAGGAATACAAGTGTGAATCCCAAGACTAGGGTTTAAACCTTAGCCCAGGAATAACAAACTATTGTGTGAACACAGGCTAAGCTCACCCAGGACCAGTTTTAGCCTGGGGCTAAGAGCCCAGGTCTTAGAACAATGCAGAGTGAAAAGGCCTATAGTGTCACGAACGCGCCTCCACGTTCTCACGGACGCACCTGTTCCCAATCCATGATCACGCACCTGTTCCCCATTCACGATGACGCACCTGTCCCCAATGGTCTCATTACAAACAGTATTTCCTCAGCCCTCTGTCATTCCGTCTCTGCCGGATTATGGTCGTACTTCGCATGCGCTTCCCAGCAACCTTCGAGTCTTCTGTCCGTTTTGATTGCCCGTGTACAGACTCGTTGCTTGTCCCCGACTACTCTGCCTGCTCCCCGTTTGTACTTCTGCTGCCAGCCTGTGTTTCGACCTTCCGCCCGTCCCTGACTATTCTGCCTGTTACCTACCTGTGCTTCTGCCGTCCGCCCGTTTACCGAACTACCGCCTGTCCCCGACTACTCTGCTGGTCACCAATCAGCCACTCCACCGCTACCCTGCCAATCCGCGCCTGGGTCCCCACTCCCGCCCGTGACATATAGACAAGGTTAGAAATAGTAATTGTTCTCTATACCTTGCTTTCATCATAGACTCCTCCATTTGCAGCAGTTTCAGCCTTGCTGACCTTTGGCATTCATGTTTTAATTTTGTTGAGGAAATCTGAAGAGATGTCACCCCATGCTTTCTAAAGCACCTCCTACAGGTTGTATTGCCTTGATGGGCACTTATGTACCATCAAGTAATTCTGCTTCCACAACAGCACAATAGGGTTGAGCTCTGGTGACTCTGCTTATCAGTCCATTATAGATAGAATTCCAGATGACTTCTTCCCTAAACAGTTCTTGCATAGTTTGGAGCTGTGCTTTGTCCTATTTTAGTGCTGTCCACAGGGTATGGCATGGTATTGCAACATGGAGTGATAGTCTTGCTTCCAAGATCCCTTTTGCCCTGTACAAATCTCCCACTTGACCCCCACCCAGATCATCACATTGCCTCCATCATTTTTGACATCTTAAAGTACTTCTGTCAGGAATGCAGGTAAGGACCCAAGCGCGGACTGGGAAGGGGAGAGAGAGAGAAAACCGTCGGGGACGGACTGCGAGGATTCCTGCGAGTCGGTGGCGAAAGTACAGGCAAGCAGCAGGCAGAGTAGTCGGGGACAGGCAGATGTTTGGTGAACGTGCGGGTGGCAGCAGTACAGGCAGGGCTCAGGCAGAATAGTCGGGGACGGGTGATAGATCGGTAAGTCTGTTCGAGGAGAGTGCGAGATGTGGTATGCGTTCATAAACCATTGACCCGGCAGGGAAGAAGTGGCAGGGAGGTGCATAAATACGGCAGGTGATGAGGGGAGTAGGAACAGGTGCGCGATTGGTGATTGGGAACAGGTGTGGGGACAGGTGCATGTCTGTAGCTCAGGAGCGCGCGCGCCCGTGCGTGCGCGGAGACGGAGGCGTGACAATACCCCCCCACGACGAACACCCCCAGGAGGACCACCTGGGGCGCCCAGCCGCCGATGATGGAACTCCCGGAGCACAGAGGGATCCAAGATCTGGCGCCGGGGAACCCAGCAGCGTTCCTCGGGTCCATACCCCTCCCAGTATACCAGGTATTGAAACCCGCGACCCCGACGCCTGGAGTCTAGGACACGGCGGATCATTTAAGCAGGACCACCAATTATCCGAGGAGGGGGCGGACGAGGAGGAGGAGGATGGAGGAGGAGGATGGAGGAGGAGGATTGTTGATCCGTTCAATAGTGTAGGGGCCGATGAACCTGGGGGACAGCTTGCGTGATTCCGTGCATAATGGCAGGTCTTTGGTTGACAGCCACACTCTGTCCCCGACGGAGTAGGCAGGTTCAGGCGCATGGCACCGATTGGCTTGCGTTGGTCTGGGTGTGAAACCCGGAGGAGAGGCTGGCAGTGTCACCGATGGCACGGCAGAAGAATCTCCAGACAGCAGACGCAAACTGTGGGCCTTTGTCGGAGACAAGGTCGGTGGGTAGGCCGAAGATGCCGAATATCTCCTTTACTAAGATGGCCGCCATCTCCTTAGTGGAGGGGAGTAACTAATCAAAAGTATGTTTTGATGTTCCTCAAGGCTTGGTTCTGGGCCCTTTATTGTTCTCACTATACATATACCATCCGGAATCACAATGTCAATTTTCACTGTTATGCTGATGACACACAGTTATATATTTAGATCAAGCATGGAGAAACGGTAAAATTAGCTACTTTGGAAGCATGTGTTTCAGATATTAGGAAGTGGATGACAGAGAACGTCTTGCTTTTAAACTCAAGAAAACGGAAATGCTCATTTTAGGACCCAAGAAACAGAGGTTTATTGGCAGATCTCACAGTGAACCTCGACGGCTGTATAGTCGTATCCCAAAAAACTTTAAGAAGTCTCGGTGTTACCCTCAATCCTGACTTCTCCTTTGATGAACATATAAAATATATCTCAAGAGTCGTTTATTTTCATCTTCGAAACATTTCAGAAATCAGAAACTTTCTATCAAAAACCGTTGCAGAAAAACGAATCCATGCTTTGGTTACATCAAGATTAGATTACTGTAACGCTCTTTTTTCCAGTTACCCTGATAAATCAATGAATAAACTTCAATTAGTGCTGCACACGGCTGCTAGAATCCTAACTAGAACAAAACAATTTTTACACGTTACTCCAGTACGTTACTCCAATTTCTAAACAAACAGCCAGAGACAGGGCCTTCTCTCATAGATCTCCACTACATTGGAATGATTTGCCAATTAAAGTTAGAAATGCAGACTCATTGCAAACCTTCAAGTGTTTAGTAAAGACTCATCTCTTCAGCCTGGTCTATGAATAAGTGTAGTCTGGCCCAGGGGCGTGAAGGTGACCAGAAAAGCCTGATACTGTCCACCCTTGCTGTCTTGCCAGGTGGGCTCTCATCGCCACTGGGATGCCCTCCCTTCAATGCCATTCGGGGGCAGAGTCACTAGCTTATTGTTGTCTCTCTGTTGCGCACTTGTGCAATTGGGTTGTGCTCTGTTGGCAATACTCGGCCCTCATTCAGGATGATTGTGGTTGGTGGGTGTCTTTTTGGTTGATGATTGGCAATGTGGGTGAATTGTTTTCCCTGTTGGGCCCTGTCCGGGGCCTGTCACTGGACCCCCCTGTCTCAGCCCCAATGTCTTACGCTGCTATATTATTGTGCTGGGGGAGTGGGGTCAGTTCTCCTTCTCCACTATAAATCAATGTAGATCTAAGGAATGCATATTCAAAATGTTCCCTGTTTTCTGTCGTTTTAATCTTAGGAGGACATGTGGTCTTAACACACTTGCGGAGAACCAGGCTTGACTTGTTGCGGTTCCTGTCCAGACCCTGGTTGTGTTGCAGATCAAGATGATACCTGACGATTTCAGCTGCCACTCTGCTGACCCCCCCCCGATCTGGACTAGGTTTAAATATACTCTGGGCTTAGCCCACATGCATTGAACTATTAAAATTTGGACTCTTAATATGTTCACCCAGCACAGCCAGAAGAGGACTAGTCACCCCTCGGAGCATTGATCCTCTCTAGGTTTCTTCCTAATTTTGGCCCTCTTAGGGAGTTTTTCCTAGCCACTGAACTTCATCCCTATTGTTGTTTGCTCCCTGGGGTTTAAGGCCGGGTGTTTTGTGAAAGCACTTTGTGACAACTGCTGATGTAAAAAGGGCTTTATAAAATAAATTGGATTGATTGATTGATTACTAACAACATCTAGCTAGTAATACACAGCACTAAAACAATCTTACTACATCTTGTAAGCTAAAGTCATAAGAAAATGTACAACATACTTAAAGATAGTGCAGTTTGACTTGATGCTGTTCTTGTTGTTTTTCTGTGTTTCAAAGTTGTTCTCCGCGATTGGTTGAAATCTAGCCATGTGATTGATGCAAAATCCAAATAAGGAATTGAAACCAAACAGACGTTTATAAGGGCGTTCAGTACCACTGAACGTAAGTTACGGTGCTAATTGACATCAACAACGCCGTCGCAAACGCCATACAGAGCAGGAGAAACGGCATTTTGGACGCCGCTATGAGTGATTGAAGATGCCTTAAATGACGGCGCTTATTGCAGCACTTGGACGGCGTCGCAAACGCCGTTTACAACCGGGAGAACGCCTTTTTAGACGCCCGTTTACTAGGCAAACGGCGTTCTTTGCATGTCAATGGACGACGTGGGACGCCGTAATGAGTCATGTTTTTGACGCACTTGGCCTGCCATATGTTTTTGACGCACTTGGCCTTCCATACTGACGCTACGCCTATACGGGTATAGAAACGCCTATACATGGGTGCATACACGTATACACGCATACACGGCTGCATAAACATATAGACGCATACGCGGTCGCATACGCGGCGGAGTACACGTTAGGTCGTTTCTATAGCTTGTTAAAGTCACTTTTCACCTACCATACACACACACACACACACACACACACACACACACAAACATGTTAAATTATTAGATCAGAATACCGGCGGGGAACAGAAGTGCAGGCAGTAGAATAGTCGGGAACGGGCGATCGGTCGAAACACGGGAAGGCAGGCCGATCGCCCGTTCCCGACTATTCTACCTGTCTTGTTCGTGTTGGCTACCAGACAATACATCCAGCCTATGTTACATTTGGGGTAACACAATGGAATGGTTACACTTTGTTGACCACTAAATGTATCACAGTTCATGACCCGTTCTATATAACAACTGACGATCATACGTTAGCTGTTTGTCTTACAATAGCTATGTTAGATTTAAGCTAGCTGGTGTTATGGAAATTCTTGAACTAATGTACATTGGAGACATGTTTGCTTTTCTATTATCTGGTATGTAACTCTGGTCTTTGGTTGTGACACACGTCTGTATAATTTCAGAGTAACAATGAAATTGTTTGAGCTCACCCCATTCCAAGAACTAATAATAATCCTGCTTTAGGGATCTTTTAGGTGTGGTGACTATTGGTTACTCTATCAAAAACGACTGTATTATTTTTTATTAAAACCCCTCAAATATACAGATAGTAATGTAACATTTAAGATAACATTTGTAATGCTTATTGTTGTAATTTACCCAATTTATATACATTTAGAAATACATTTTAGTCAACATCTCAGTTTACCCGAGTCCTCAATCAACCAGGTTCCCTTTCAAGCTCTCTTAAGTTTGATTACAACATCTTTATTACTCACAAAGAAGGTTTACAGCACAAAGTAGGTTCACTGCATCAGAGAAATGCCACTGCTCTGTTATGGTCCAGTATTACAGGGTCTTCAAAGATAGCATACTCATTGCCTCCATGCCATCTGGTCTAAAGCCGACAGTCAAACGGCAGCACATTGTGGGCAGTGGAGAGGGACAAAGGCTACCAACTGCCTGTCAGCATTCTCGGTTGTGTTGAAAGATGAAGCGGACTGCGGAGCTTGTAAATTCATGTTCATGTTCGTTTAATATGTTTGAGAGCTGACATGTGCTCTTCTGAGTCGAGACAATAACACACAAAGACAAAGGGAGCAGAGGGAACATATATACTGAGGGGAATGACTAAATGATGATCAGGTGCGCTAAACGAGAC
>JACXGJ010015675.1:0-13177 GCA_016801105.1 Esox niger | reverse complement strand
GGGGGGGAACTGCTCACCAAGACCATTGAACCCCCAGGTGACATTGACCCACCCCCTTTTTCCCCCTCTTCCTCCATCTGATTGTCTCTTTTTTCACTCTTTCTCCGTCTCTCTCCTCTCTCCGTTGCTCTCTCCATCCACCCCCATGTCTCTCTGACGTAGATGCCTCCTCATCAGATGGGGCATATGGGGGGAGTCCCTATGATGGCACCACAGCCTGTGATGTACAACCAGCCTGTCCTTCGGCACACAAATCCATTCGCCCCCATGCCAGGAGCCCAGGTAATCCCCACTGTCCTTTACTGTCATTTCCCACTGTCCACCTCTTACTGTCTTTACCTACTGTCTTTTTTCACTGTCATTCCTGTCAGTCCTCACTGTCCTTCACTATCATGACTCTCATTCCTCGATGTCCTTCCACACTGTCCTTCCTCAATGTCTTTCCTTACTGGTCCTACTTCACTGTCCTAACTCGCTCTCGTATCTCATTGTCTGCTCGTTACTTTTCACACCCCAATCACTTCTTCTGAATTATGATTTAAGCCTTCTGTATCTTAAAGATGTGTTGCAATGTGTGTTTATTATTGACTTGGTCAGTTTCCAGTTTGTTCTGTAACTATTTAAAGTACGTTTCCAGTACTAATCTTAATGTTTGCTTCAGTAATGTTATTGACTCTTCCTATATGATTTTTTGTGGCAAAAATACACCTCAAAACCTAATTTCTCGATGCGTTGTGTGTAAGAATAGGTTTTAGCCGTGATATACTGGCAATATACCACACCCCCTCAAGCCTAAGGGCTTTAATAGAAATTTGGAATCACCGGACAGTTATTTTAAACCCTTGATAATATAAAAGATTTTCTGATATTACTTTCACTGATATTTTCAGAGGCTGGGATTGACAATCCAAAGCCTGTAGTACTAGACAGATATTATTAAACCGTAACAGGCTTATTTTCCTATGCAGATGCACTTCATGTAGGACGGGGAGTATCACACCATGACAGCAAAGCAGAGAGACAAAACGAGAACCAAATACAACGCAAGATGGAAGAGTCGGAGGAGCAGAAGATGGCGGTCGAGACAGACTGGAGATGTGGTAGTGCTCTTACAATGGCCTCTCTGTGGAATCGAACCTCTGTTACATTCTGTATCATGGCTGATATAAAAAAATGTCCCATCCAAGTCCCTTCGACATGTTTGATTTGCTAATTCGAATGGGTGTTGTCCTGTCTTTTGAACCCACGCTACGGCTGCGGCTGAATCCCAGTTCGGAGCGTGGGCCCTTTGTTGTGAATTCCAGAAAAACTGCCACCAATCCCCATTCACCAGTGTCAACGGACATCTCTTTTTTCTGATAGTTTGCACGCACTTTAATCAATGTGAACTTTGCCAAGGGGTGTACATACGCGTCGTCCAATTAGCTCCTCATGCGAAACCACCACAGTACCGCTAACTCCATTCTCTCCGATGTTGATGTCAGAGTTGCACTTGCCACCGTTGTGACGCGGATAAATGTCTGTTTTCGTGCGTTTCAGTTGATGTACGCCAGCATTGTGGAGGCGACGGCGTATGCGTTCCATTTTGTTGTGGCGGCGAATTCTGCGAGCAGTTCTTGTGAGATGTTGGATAAATGACTTGGAGACACATGTTTTGTGTATGTGTGTGCATGTACAATACTGTGTGTTAGTTTGCACTCGGAGATCTAAATATACAAAAGCTATTGTGTAATGTTTTCATGGGTTCCTGTGAAAGCTATGGCCCGCGTGGCAACGGCTGGCCGCTGTGCTCCTTTTAAACGGAGCCCTACCTGCCTCCATAGACCCACATTCATACAGTATCCTCTTGTAAGAGGACGATGATGTCCCACTGGTCAATTCGTACAGGACCGTCAGAACACATTTCGCCGCTCCGCTGCCGTCCATTGTTCGCTCTTTGCTCGATGCTATTCGTAGGTTGTTTTAAATGTGGTCCACGTTTCTTTAGCTACTGCAATGGTGCATGAAAGCTCATGCCTCACATTGGATTCCGTGCTTTGACACAGGTTTGTTTGTTTTTAGACGTGCCGTTCTCGTTGTGATCCCTACCAGTGTTGCATTGTCAGTGAGTAAATGTTGGGAGAGCGCGCCCTTTGTTCCTCTTTCTCTTGCTGCCTGTATTGCTCAGAGTTGACGCCCAATGAGTTGTCGCATGCGTCCTTGTCGTGACCCCGAGTGGCGGTTATTTGTAGTGTAGCTCCTTGCCGACCACGGGAGAATGTGGTCGAGGGTTTGTTACCGAGAGTCTGCTTCGCAGGATGGTGAAATGAACACCGGCTCCAACAACTAATCCACACTCCTCAACTCTCCATCTTATAGCTGATGTGTGGCGAGTGTTCTGGCTCAAATGTGCCAGCCGTTTGGCTGATGGATGTGCTGAGTTTCCCCTTTACAATGTAAAGTGCTTTGAGTACCTCCGGTCGTAGAAAGTCGTTATGTATAAATCCAATTCATTGTTGTTGATATTATTGTTATTATTTTTGTACTTTCGCTTACTCCAGCCCCAGAAAGAGCCTAGCTCGCTGTCCTGGACATGATGGCAGATGGGGGGGGGGGACTCGAGAAATCCGTAAATGTGATTAAAGGTCATGTCTGTCCGATGTTCTACGGTTGACAGGCAGACAGTTTATAGCACAAACCCCAGAGGGGTGAGCGTTCTACTGCACAAAACTAAAACCATTGCTGGGATGTACAGTCGAAAGGGGCCGGGGAAAACCCTGTTTTCTATTGATTGTGTTTCTATATGTTCACGCCTTCCCCGCGAGATTAACAGGGTAGTATTCCTCGACGAGGATGTCCCAGCTCCTGGGTTCTCCGAGGTCAGTGAGGTCACTGAGGTCATCCAGGTCATCCGGTATTGTGTATTTAGCAATGAGTTGTCAAGTGTCGTAAAAGTGTCTCATCCACGTCTGTCCGGGCGATCGCTCGCACCTCTCATTCCGCTGGTCATCGGCGCTGTCGGACTACCGCATTCCGCTGACCTTTGACCCACCCCCAAGTTTGGTAGGTGTTCCTTAGAAACGTTGTACTTCTGTCTCAATGTCCTCTGTGTCAGTTGAATGCTTCACGCAAGCTCATGCAGTCTTCTAGACCAGCCGTGTGACTGTTCCGCCGTCGTCTGTATATAATCTTGTGTGTTTTTTGACGTGTCCTCTGTAGGCGATAGGTCGCGCTGGAAAACACGGGCCGCTATCGCTTCGTCCGTGGTGGGTTGACTGTGTTCGGAGGTGTCACGGGGTCTCTGTCTGTAATGTCTGTGTACATCTTGTGTGACGGATTGGGGTTGGGTTTAACGGTATCGTAACTGGTCTACCAAGAGTGTCTTCATTGTGGCAGGGGACACTGTCCTCTCCGTACAGGAACATTTTGCACCAAAGTCATCAAGCGCAGCTTCTCTCAAGGTCACATTGCTGATATCCAATTTGGAGGAATTTGATTTCAGAAAAACAAGTCTTTTTTGCATGATTAGTGTTGTCTTTTTCTTGACCCGTGTGCCCGGTAAAAAAGCATGACCATATGTGAAATTTCACTTACCGGTGTGTTTGCAAATGTTTAGGAATTTCTCCATGGGATTTTACTTACCTCTTTACATTAAGCATTCATCGACATTCATAAATGTGTGTCCCATCACATATGACTGTATGATGTCTGTTTTGCATTGGAAATGCAACAAGGAAGCTCTTTCAGATATCACTTCCATAATGAGACCACATGTTTGTGAAACGACGCGAATGCCATGCATCGCATACGTAGCTAGCCGGACATAATGTCTTGTGCATACATTTCAATACATTGGTTGAACGCTTGCTCTTTTTTTGTTTTTGAGTACTCTGCCGACATTTTGTTCCGAGTATGTTAAGTCTCGTGCCCTCGCCATTGGGCCATGTCATTGCCATTAAGCTTCCTTTAGTTCCCTT
Organism: Esox niger; assembly: GCA_016801105.1. Taxonomy (NCBI): domain Eukaryota; kingdom Metazoa; phylum Chordata; class Actinopteri; order Esociformes; family Esocidae; genus Esox; species Esox niger. The sequence goes on along the minus strand of JACXGJ010015675.1, from coordinate 9,221 downwards.
TGTATCTGCAGTGGAAATTCTCACTCATATCTTTTGGCAATTGAAAGATGTCAACAAACATGCATTTTCATGTTTTGCCTGACGTACTCTGTCTATGTATAAAATATGCATATTTCACATTGTGAGCACAGATCACCTGCTGCTGTATGTGTAGTATACGGTTTATCATATTGTACATCTCTTCCTGTGAGGGAACAAAGCAGGATTTCCTGTTTGGGAAGCAACGGTCCATACGTTTCTTGATTTTTCATTTCTTTTTGTACATCAAATGCATTGATAATACTCTGTATTGTCGATGATAAGTTACATTGTTATAAACAATTGGTTTTTATTTTCAAATGCAGAGGTTGTTGTTTTTGGAAGAAAATGTAATAAAATGTCATATGTCGCTCAGCTTGATGTGCTTATTTACCACCAGTCGTCATCTTGCTGCTCATATTAGCATCTGTAGCTTTGACCGGGGGCTGGGGAGACTTGGAGCTCGATGAGCAATGCACCTTTCTGTAGGATATACTGGAAATCACCTTGAACAGGTAGTATCATAAGGTTAAAGGATCATATGCATACTCATGAATAATTATTGGAGCATATCATGGTAAATGGTTAAGGGTATACAAGTTGGAGAAAAAAACTGCACTTTATCAAACATCCTTACAGTACAACTGTCACAAAAACACAAAAGAAAAATTACCATTTTCTAAAGCAGCAAAGGAAGCTGCATTTAGTGAGACGGATAATGCAACAATTGCTTTCTATGACATGAGTGGACAGTACCATATTTCTGTCACAAACATGAAGTATCTGCTGTGAATAGCAACAAGCCTGGAAATCTCCACATGCATTTTAATAAGAATCTGCTATGTTATCAGAATAGCCTGGTATTTAAAACACTGGGACCCCTCATAGGGATTGTCTTTCAGTCAATGTCAGACACAGTCATGTTGCTGTACGTGATCTATCAAAACAAATTAACCTTCACAAGAAAAAGGTCGGACGACAACGATAAAATCTTAAATCCTAATCCCTGCTAAGGTAAGCGTTGCTGAAAGCTAATTGGAGGACATGGCCACATGGAGGCTCATTGGACGGCACAGGCACCGCTGGGCAGGAAGTCCTGGACATACACGCACACAGCTTTGGAGAGGTACGTCATAGAGCCAAAGCGGCCACTAGGGGCGCTGTCATACAGCAGCCTGCAGATCCCGTTGGCTTGATCTCGCTCCAGAAGGATGTCGTCAGCCCCTAGCACTTTCTGTAGAGACAATGGACATGGACACAGTTTAAGCATGATAATGAAAAGAATTTGGTCGTTCTGTGTTTTGTCTCCTAAAGAAATATGCATTTCGGTGTTTACAGGAAATGGACCAACTCGATACATACTGTACAGTAAGTATCATCACATGGCAAATAAATCAATAGATAATGTAGCTGAACAGTAGTTGGATGATCAAAGCCCAATAAATAATTCTGACTAGACAATCCACATATAAACTTTCTACTAAATGAACGGTGTTTTCCCCTTCTGGCAAAGTGAAGCGGGACTAGTGCATGATCTGTGACTGACCTGGTCATCGTAGAACATGTCGCTGGCCATGTGGACGATCTTCTCTACGTGGATGAGTCCGCTGATTCTTTCCAGCTCCACCTCAGCCAGAAGGGTGAGCACCAGGATGGCCTCTACCAGCAGCTGGCGGTACTCTGGCTGGGGAACTCGGTTCAGCACTGTCTCCACGTGCACCGCAAACTTGATCTCGCCAGGCGTCATCTGTTATTGACAACAGGGGTTAACAAATAGGAAATTGAGAGGACAAGTCTAAGGTGAGACAAAATTGTTTTATTCATTTAGTTTTTGTTATTTGGATTAAATCAAATGCATGTTTGTATTCAAAAGAGCAGTGCTTCTTAAAACTGGTCCTGGGGACCCAAAGGGGTGCATATTAATGTTTTTGCCCAAGCACTCAAATACTTTTTGATAGGTTGAATACATCAATCAAATGTGTAAGTTGAAGGAAAACATTTGAATCAGGTGTGTGAGTGCTAGGGCAAAAACGTGCATGCCTTTTGGTCCTGAGGACCAGGATTAATAAACACTGCAAAAGAGCAACAAAGCATAAGGGTGATATTTTAGAGTACCTCTCTAGTGGTTGAAGCTGGAAGAACGTTGCCCTCAATAGACAGACCATCACACTGAAAAAAAGGTTTAAAACAAGTATACATGTTCAGTATAGGTATCAGCTCGACTCTGTTCATGCTTCCCTGTGCAAGAACAAGAGGACCATCACTTGTCCCACGTCTCCCACAGCGTCTCACCTTCTGGAGGATGGCCCAGACCTTCTGGTAGAAGCCGACCGGCACTCGGTTGAGGGCTCCATCTAGACGTCTCCTACGTAACCACTGGCCCTGTCGGCCGTCTCTAATTGGTCTCCGTCCTGCAGTGTCCTGGAACGACTCGATGGATGGGAGTCTGTAACGCTGAGGAATACCAGGGGCAAAGAGAATATTTCCTATGTTGTAAATGTAGTTTTATATACATAAAATGAATATACATTATGCCTTACAGGCTCCTACTGTCTGTCCACTCTTGACCCAAGCCACTCACCCCGGATTCGATGTGCTCAATGTCAAGGGAATGCACTGATAAAGACTGAAACACACAATTCGTGAGGGTCAGTGTCAGGACATTCATATATCTTCAATGATATATCTGTATTGATTACAATTGATTGTAGTTATTTTCTTTTTCTTGAAAAAAAACATTGGTATTAATTCTGGGAAAACGTACACAAGATCCGTTTTATATTACAAAACTATTAGCTACCGCCAATATCACCTATTTTTATTCCTCTGGTTCACACAGTACCTACAACATGACCTAAACCACAATAATGGTAGTAAGGACAACCTTAATATAAAACTGAGAATACATCAAAGAATGTACTATTTCCCACGGCGTTGCAGTAAATGAGAATGCATTGTCAGTTAACTTACTTAACTACAATAAACCAAAAATAGTGTAATTGTCTATACATTCAAATCTACCCTTCGATTTAACCTTGAACAAACATGTTTAATAACAAGTTGCAACAGCACAGAAGCCAAGCAAATATCCTAATCTCATATTCCCTGTAAACACATTTCACAAGACAGTGAATCACAGTCTCCCAGAATACAGAAATGACAGCCTTGCAATCCATTGCTCTACTGAAACAATTGAGGGGAAATCAGGTGTAGATATAGAGCTCTGGAAAAAATGTTGAGACCACTGCAAAATTATCAGTTTCTCAGTTATTATTCATGGGTATGTGTTTGAGTAAAATGAACATTTTTATAAAGTATAAACTCCTGATGACAGTACTCCTAAATTCCCCCCAAAATATTGTCATTTAGAGTATTTATTTGTAGAAAACTGTAATAACCACAAAATATGCATTGTTTTTAGACCGCAAATAATGCAAAGAAAACAAATTCATATTCATATTTCAACAAAATAATACAAATATTCTAACTTAGGAAAAGTTCAGAAATCAGTATTTGGTGGAATATCCCTGATTTTTAATGACAGCTTTTACGTTTGCCATGATTTTCATAGGTCACCATGTCATGCCACGGTTGTTGAGTGACATACGAATAAGTTGATGGTCATCTCGGTCAGTGGACAGTCATTTTTGCCCTCTGCCAGGCTGTAGCTATGGTGACACTCACTGTATCCCTCTGCCAGTAAAGTTAGAATTGAAACCTTCTTTTCCTGACTTAAAGCTTTTCTTTTCAACTTTTTGGTCATGCTGAATCGTTTTTTTATATTCAAATTAACTTTGAGGTACTACTTGAACTGTTTTGCCATCCAGCTGGTCCTATTGCAAGATAAAAGTGATGACCACAGCAGTGGTTTTTATGCTTTTCCTCATTAAATTTGATTTGGTTCAGGTCATCAACTAATCAGTACCTCATTAAGTAAAATGAGGTGTGCCTGTATTGGAATTTAACAGACACTGTAATGGAATGGCTGCCATACATGTAGAGATGCTGATTTAAGAAATATTAAGAGTGATCTCTTAATTTTTTCCAAAGCTGTGTATTATAGGAAACAGATAAAAGGAACTGTGCTTGGTGTTGGACCTGTTCATTATAAAACAGATTCTTCTTGAACGTGTACACATTCTCAGTTGTGCCCTATTCGGCAAGTGTGGATATAGGAAAAGTCGGTATTACAACTTCATCACTATTGTTCCTGTATGAAGTGGTAATACATTGTCATTACCAGCATATTGACTTGTCTCTTTTGTTTGGACTTGCCCACACTCTTTGTGGTAGGAGAAATATCCTGGATGGCAATAGAATCTGTACCTGTGGCCCCAGACCGAACTGAAAATACAAAATAATTTACTTTAAGAACAACACAGATAAATAGACTGCTTGACCAACAAATAGGAAGACAGAGAAACGTTGGTGGATGGTATCTCAACGATGACGATTGAAGCCAATGTCACTCACCACTCTTCATCAGCCCAAACTCTCGCCCGCTGAGTATGTGATGCACGAGGTTCTTCAGCTCGGACGGACTCATGTTCATCAGGCTCTCAGTGGCCTCCTCACCTGAAACACACACCGAAACACACACACCAAGCCCAGCTGGAGGAGTCATGTTGGTTCTAAACTTCTTCCATTTTACTAGGATAGAGACCACTGTGTCCTGGGAGCTTTCAATGCTTTCTCAAAAAACTAGAGCCATTGGATATCTTGCAACAATGTTCTATTAGCAGATGTATTGATAAATGTACACACTGTCAACATTTTTTATCTTCTTAAAAGACTACAACACTAGTGGGTGGGTACATCCTGCTCTGGCATAGTCCCACATCCAATCCTTGTTTTTCAGAACATCCTGTTAGACTGGGTACTGCTACCTCACAACCCACTTCACATTAGGCAACTCAATGGCTTGTCATCACAATTTCAAGATGTGAATTGCATTCAAATACAGATGAAACAATACATTTTCTAATCACATTTTCAAACCCCCCAAACCGGGACCCTAGCGTGCCGCACGTTCATGTACGTGCACATGTATGCAATTATGCACGTATGTTGGTCATTTGTGGTTAGTGGAGCAGGGGAGCTGGTCCGGTTTGTTTCTGTTTTCACTGCTGTGTGTTTTTCCGGTCCTTCAGCTTTTATTAGAATTCCTGCTTTGCTAAGTTACCTTGTTTGTTTGGCTCCGACTCGCATCTGGAATCATTACAGTATTCCTATTTTGGTGAAAACCAGGACAATTTGGTAGTGAATGTTGAAAACTGGGACATTTTTGTATTTTACAGATATTTGTCAGGACCCGGGACACCTAGCTAGAAACCGGGACAATCCCAGGCAAACCAGGACATCTGGTCACCCTAGCTTATACCGGTGCAGTGATTTTCAAGCCGTTTGTTAATGACAAAGGGTTCTCCTAGATTCCACAGCCACAACAACGGCTTTATTCTAAATGATCATGATAAATACTGCAATATTCATCAGACAGGGAACATTTGACCCAAAGTTAATAAGACCTGTTAATGTTACTCTGCCTAGAAGTAAAAGAAACATTTGAAAATGTTCCAATATAATTTTACTTCTGGATGACTGAGGTTACCACAATGTTTTTCGCACCAGAGCAGTTGAGAGACTGGGCCAGCTCAGTAGCCATAACCTGGATGATGAGTCCAGTCCTGAGACGGAACATCTCACTGAAGAGGCTGGGTTGGGTGCGTATACACATCGCCAGGAACACCATTACCTCCTTCAGGAGAACATGAATGCCCGTTTTCAATAAGAGGTCAAACCAATCAATACTATACAGCTGGGACTAGTAATTATTGCACTGAAAATGACAGTGTTATTTAATTACATCTGTTCAGTGAATAGCAAAGTATTTTATTACCTGAGTAAGAACAGCGATTATGAGATTATTTTCACTGGCCACATCAATCAGTTTAGCCAACTTGTCAGGAGGCATGGGTCTGTGAGGAGATAATAAAACCTACTGTTTATCAAGACTAACCATGTATTTCTTGTCTTTTATTCAATAAATATAGGATTAAAAATGATCGTGAAGAATGGTGTTGAATGTGTGTTGAATGGGGGAAACCCACGCTGAAATAGTCTTCTCTCTTGGCTCAGGGGGGAGACCCACTGTCAGGTGCTTCTGATGGGCGAGCAGATCTGAACAGGCCTGACAACAAATAAAAACAAGTTCAAGGGTTACAAATAAACATATAAAAAAACAAAATCAAAACAAATCTGAATACTTCTTGTATGTTCAGCCCTCAAAATTTATCATTAGCAACCTTGTATGTTTTCTAACCTGAATAACGGGGCGTCTATCAACAAGGTTAAAATTAATCAACTGTTCTGAAGGTTTACATGTAAACGGTCCTATTAAAGGCCTAACGTGACGTTGAGATGAGCAGATGGGCACCTCGTCCAGCTCTTCTACTTTCTTCTTGAGCAAGCCGGAGATCATGCGGATGAGGCCCCAATGTTTGAGGTTCCCAACCTTGTCATACAGATTGCTCAGCAGCCGTCTGACAGTGCAGCCTTCGCCGTGTAGCTTAGTGTCCCAATTCATACCCCTGACACACACACACACACACACACACACACACACACACACACACCTGTAAGTCAGGCTCATTAAAACTCATCAAGTGTTACAATGAGGGATTAATGCTTTAGTAGTGATCCCTACTTGTCCTTGAACAAAATGTACAAGATGTCTGCCTGGTCCTGTAGGTTTCGGGTCTGCTTCAGCACCTGTACCAGGGCCCGGTAGTCTATATCTCCCTTTGTGTCCCTGGGCAGGTTCATTTGGGCCGGAGCGGTCACCTGGGAGACAGAACCATGCACTACATACAATGCCCGTCATGCCAGAGACTGTGTTGTGAGGACACAACTGATAATACAACATTACACTGGTCGATAAGCCAGGAAGATGACGTGGACAAAGGCACGTACCCTCCCATCTCCGTCCCCCAGGTGAAGGCCCGGCTGGGGTGAGTGGAACAGCCTGGTGGGAAGGTAAAGGTGCACGTCTGTGGAGAGAGAGGTCTTAAAAAACATGTCGACGTACGGATAGGGAGGGTGTGTGCGTGTGTTTGTGTGTCTGCAAGTGCTTGTGTGATTTTTTTAATGTATATTATTGGTTTTGATTCATTTTAATAACAGGACAGTAGGAAGCAGCAGGGCGACAGATATGTGGGGACAGAAAGGGCCCTCACAGTTGACCAAGGGAGGGCAAGTCTGGTCTGGAGGTTGAACACAACACCGGACTTTTACACCTGAGATACATTTCACAGTGCAAGTTCTCCGCAAACAGCATGAAGAACTCTGGCAGCTCACTTTGGATGTCGAGTTCCCGGGCTTTGTGTACCAGTGATACCATATCACAGGTCTTTCTGGCCAGAGCCCGGAAACGGTTCAGTCCGCCTTTATGGGAGCTGATCGTCTCACTGTGCTTCGGCACAGAAAGCAACTGGTCCAGGTACTTCGCCAGGTCGTCCACCTCTGGAAAATTGAGACATGCATGTGGCTAAATTACTGGTATGCATAAGCATACTTCCAAAAGGATTGACACATGCAGCCAGCACACTCAGTTAAATGGATAAGATCACTAAAGAAGCCATAGGCACTGACAGGCTTGGAAACCAAGTAATAATGAATGCCACCATCCACTAGATATGGACAATAAAATGTACTAATGAAAAAACTGGCAATTCAGTTGCCCCATGGAAACAGTAAGGAGATTTTCTGATGATTAGTGGGATTTGAGCAATACAATCAAAGCAGACTTGTTTGTGTTGTCTTGACAACAGTTTGATGGCAATTTGGAAACTAATACATTGTGCTAAAGACTGGCTTTAGCCCTCAAGATATTTTGTGTTAGACAAATGTGAGTTTATCTACTCCAGACCATTCTATTACCAATGTCAAGCTATTCTGCCATGAATAGCTCCAACAGTATTGCAAACACATAGACACTGTTGTCATGGTGACCACTGCAGTCACCACCCTGCTCACCATCATCCATAAAGGACAGTTGAGAGCAACAGGAAGTATTCTTCAGCTTGGACAGTTTCCCAGTCTGAATCCTGGATCAGAAGGTAAGAGCAACTAGTGTCATTAAATGTGCTTGCAGAAAGCAAGACAACTTTAGAAATGTAACATATATTTTATGTTTGCTTCCACTCTATCATGTATCGCTAATTCCATTAAAACACCCTGATAACTTTCTAATGTCTCACGTTAGCTAAACATTTTTTTAAAATAATTATTTTATACCCTAAAATTACGTTTGGGTGTACGCCGGTGGACATATAACTAGGACTTAACATTTCAACTACGATCACACTTCACAATAGAAATCCAATCTTTATTAAACATGCAGAGAAATAACTGATAGATGCCCAGCTGAAAACTCTTCTAGCCCCAGACATTTAAAATAAGTTTAGGATGCAATGCCATTGGTGCAAGCAGAAGGAATTTGCATGATTACCAGACTAAACACGTGCAATTATATAAAACCAGAAATATAGCCAATACAACTAGATTTGCTAAATTTTAAGCACTACATATCGATTTTTTCGTTCAAGTCCCTTTAGCTTGAATGAATTGTTAGACTAAACGTAAGATGTTCTCCAAGGCATAGAACAGACGGGTCTTGAAATAAGTAATGCATATTGGGCAGACTGGGAAGTGACCAAGATTGTGGGAACTTAGTAGGTTTTGCAGTCACCTAAACTGCAGTGGGAATCACTAGACCACAAAGAGATGCAACCATGTCTCCAACTACTACGACCATTATTACTACTACTTATAGTAATAACAAAACCATTACCACTGTTGATACTACTGCAAATAATAACAGCGTTACTATTACTAATAACATTACTACTACCACCCCTCCTACCATTACTACTACTCCAACTGCCATTACTACTACAACTAATATTATATCACATCCAGAAATACCTCAAGCATCATGTCATAGTGCTGGAAGGACACGGGCGCAGAGACAGTGTGGATGTAGAAATCCATTGTTTAATAAAGAAAGAACAAAAGAAACATACAAACAAACTCAAAGCAGCTCCTATGACTGGGCATGCATAGCCTACGGCTAACAACCAAAATAAACCACACCCATGTGCTCAAAACAGTCAACTTAAATAGGTTCCCCAATTGGAGGCAATACA
>JACXGJ010015674.1:0-13199 GCA_016801105.1 Esox niger | reverse complement strand
GACAACCAAAATAAACCACACCCATGTGAACAAACAGTAAACTTAAATAGGTTCCCCAATTGGAGGCAATACACAACACCTGCCTCCAATTGGGGAGACCCAAGTGCATAGAGGTGGCTAGAGCCACCTCTATTGGCCACGTCCTGACTATGGCCCCAGCCAGCACAAAGATGGCTAGGGGCATAGCCAGGACGTGACATTATGAATGCAGGTTGGAGGATAAATAAAAAATAAATAAAAAACACTGATTGGATTTGTACATGGATTTACACATACCTATGAAAGACAGCCTAATGTGGTTAGCAGGTAGTAATTTCCCAATTTTCATATGGTTTCCAGAAATAAATTAGGAAAGATATGAAGTAATACACTGAACAAAAATATAAATTGTATGTAAACTGTTGGTTCCAGCTTTTATGAGTTGAAATAAAATCACAAAAGTTCCATATGCACTAATAGCAAATTTCTCTCAAATTCTGTAGAAAATTTGTTTACCTACCAGTAAGTGAGCATTTCTCCTCTCCCAATATTATCCATTCACCTGACGTGTGGCATATTAAGAAGTTAATAAAACAGCTGGGGACTAAAAAGGTCAGTCTGCTATACACTTAAATGTGCAGTTTTGTCAAACAACAGAATGCCAAATATGTCTCTAGTTTGAAGAGAGCATGCAATCAGCATGCTGACTGTCCAGTGTTAAAATCTCTACCATCCATCTCCAAAGCAGCTAATGAGAATTTGGCAGTGCATTCAACCAGTTTCCAACTGCAGATCATCCGTAACCATGCCAGCCCAGGACCCCCACATCAAACCTTTGGAGAAATGTGTTCTTAATGGATACATCAGTAGTGAACAGTGTCACATGGTGGTGAGTTATATATGGGCTGACATAGTGGACGCTATGGACCACTGAAACTTTTTCATAATGCCCTTATAACTATTTCAATGTATAACACACCTAGGACCTCACCGAAGGCCAGTAAATGAACAAATTGAACAAACACGTTTATCACCATACAGCCAGTACAATTCACTTAATGTATCTACCTCAACAGGTTGCCCAAAACAGAACAGGAACTTTTTGCATAAAACACCACTATGAACCAATAAACCTGTCAGCTGCAGAAACATGGTTGCAACTCTTTGAAGAACAATATCTGACCCACGTTTAGAAAGGTTGAAAGTCCTCACAAATCATTTCCAAACGTGTAAGAAGAGGAGAAGAAAAATCAATGAAGTTCTTCAAATTGAGTTTACTGCCTGGGTGACAAACTTTAAGCTCAAGATCCATTGCACCAACAAAGCTAAATCATGTTGTCAACTTTCTTCCGAGCAGCAAATATGCTGATCTTAGATTTAAGGGTAAATGTAATCAAAGCACAACAAATACACACCAGCCTATAAAGGAGGAGCAGTGTAAAGCGATAGTTTCGACATCTCTTTTTTTGCGTGTCCACTGTAATGAGTAAAGCATCATATTAAGGCATCTACACTCTATTAATTTGAGCAAGTTTCATATTTCAGAAAACTAATCTCCTTCAGCAAACAGGTCACAAATGGTTATGTGGATCATAATTTATATATATATATTAATAGGGGTAAATACGCCGATCAGCCATTACATTATGACCATCTGCCTAATATTGTGTAAGTCCCCTTTTTGCTGCCAAAACAGCCCTGACCCGTCAAGGCATGGACTCCACTAGACCAATGAAGGTGTGCTGTGATATCTGGCACCAAAACATTAGCAGCAGATCCTTTAAGTCCTGTAAGTTGTGAGGTGGGGCCTCCATGGATCAGACTTGTTTGTCCAGCATATCACACAGATGCTCAATTGGGAGCATCTGTGAACTGGGAAATTTGAAGGCCGAGTCAATACCTTGAACTCGTTGTGATCCTCAAACCATTCCTGAACCATTTTTGCTTTGTGGCAGGGTGCTTTGTCCTGCTGAAAAAGGTTAATGCCATCAGGGAGTACCATTGCCATGAAAGGGTGCCCATGGTCTGCAACAATGTTCATGTTGGTGGTATGTGTTAAAGTAACATCCACATAAATGGCAGGACCCAAGGTTTCCGAGAAAAACATTACCCAAAGCATCACACTGCCTCCGACGGCTTGCCTCCTACCTATAGTGAATCCTTGTGCCCTGTGTTCTACAGGTAAACAACGCACACATACACGGTCATCCACGTGATTCATCAGACCGGGTCACCTTCTTCTATTGTTCCAAAAATAAATTCTAATATTCATTTATCCGTCCATAGGACTGTTTTTCAATTCACCCTAGTCCATTATAAATTAGGTTGGGCCTGGAAAATGCGACAGCATTTCTGGATCATTTTTATATTTATATCTGGTTTCGTCTTTGCAAGGCAGTTTTAACTTGCATTTGTGGATGCAGCGACAAACTGTTCACAGACAATGTTTTTGGGAGATTTTCCTGAGCCCAAGCAGCGATTTCCACTACATAACTGTGTCGGTTTTTCGTGCAGTGCACCAGAGGCACTGGAGCAGAGGCTCAGGTTCGGGAACCAGCACTGAATTTCTGGTGCAGGGGACAGGCACTGGAGTTCAGGCGGCAGGCACTGGAGTTCAGGCGGCAGGCACTGGAGTTCTTGTGCGGGGTGACTGTGCTGTGGGCCCCAGGCTGGGGACCGGTGCAGCAGCCCTGGTGCATGCTGCCAGCATCGGTGGCATCCGGTTCCCAGGAGTGACAGGCAGAAGAGGCACTCCTTCCACCTCCCATGGCTGCAGGGGCTCTCTCCAGAGGCCCCACGAGTGTGGTGGCAGGGGCTCCACCTCCCAACCCCCGAAGGCCTCCATAGTCACATGGGGTCTCATGGGTTGCTTGCTAGGCCGGCCCCTGGGAACGCAAACATTGTGCCTGCCAGCCAGCGTCGCCAGGGCTTTCCCGGGACCCACCGAGGTACATCTCAGAGACTGGCACCTCCTCTCCGAGTAGTTTCCCCACAGTGCAGCTCCGCTTGGTCCTGGGATTGTCCATCATTCTGCCACGGATGAATGTAGGCAGGACACACAGTGCAGAGCTAATAAACATCCTTTTTATTGTGCAAATGGAAAACAACAAAAGGAGAGGTACAGACCAAAAACAGAAGAGCAGCAAAACAACACACTTAATGCAAACAATGACAGACAACTAAGGGACACACAGGGCAACTTAAATATGATCCCCAATCAGAGGCAATAGGGAGCAGCTGCCTCTGATTGGGGATGATTAAACTGCAATGAACATAAAGGTGCCAAAAGTCGGCTCTGCAGGGAGGCCCTGGGTGTGGCCTCCAGGCATATAGAGATGCTTAGAGGCACCCCAGTCAGGACCTGACAGGATTCTCTGATTCTTAATGATATGATGTACCACAGATAATGAGATCCCCAAACTCTTTGCAATTCTGCATTGAGAAACATTATTCTTAAATTGTTGCACTATTTGCCCTTGCGATCTTTACTTCAGAAAGACTCATCCTCTCTGGGATGCACTTATTATAACCAATCATGTTACTGACATTTTGTCAATTAACCTAATTTGTTGAGATGTTCCTCCAAATATTTTTTTTGTATTACACAACTTTGCCAATCTTTTGTTGCTTATTTGAAATCAAATATTTAAAGTGGTTATATATTTTTCAAGTAGAAATTATCATTTTCAGTTTCAACATTAGATATGTTCTCTTTGTACTATTTCCTATTGAATACAGGTTTTAAATGATTTGCACATCTTTGCACTTTTTGGGAAACAGGTTGTACAACAACAGAGTGATCAAGTGAAGATAGATGTGTGAGCACAGCCTGTCGTAAACTTTTTGCAACTTTAACAAGCCAGTTCACATATAAAAACATGTGCTTTTACTTAAGGTGAACATTACCACTATCCCCACAGTGGCAACAACATCAAGTACAAGGTGAAAGCAAAAACCTGCAGACACTTGGCCCTCCGTGGAAGCGGTTTGACACCTCTGACCTAGTAGAACATAAAGCCAGTCACCCACAATGCCATGCTTCCAGCATAATTTCTGCCTTTAATAGAGCATTAATTTGCCTTGTATTTAGGACTGCCAATAGAATATTTGACGCATAGCAGTTGGTTCTTGGCTTCTACAATCACCGTGATTTACTAAAATGTATTCCTCCATTCGGGTCAGGTTATACTTATATATACTTCTGTATCTTATGCAATAAGCACGAGGTATGCCTAACAACAGCCCTTAGCTGTGCTATACTACCATATCCTACAATCCCCTGGGGCAGTCTTTCTATTGTCTGGTTATATGTTTTTTAGTTCTATACCACATTTCTGGGCACTCCTTAAGTATTAGGAAAATCAAAATATGAATGTTGCAGAATGTTCTTTTTTATTCCTGTCCTTTTCAACACTAGCATGATTTACCAACTAGGAATAACAGCATTATCAGAGTTCCATCCCCCACTATATGTAAGCATACGTTTTGGGACTTTGGCACATATTTGGCACAATTAATTGATCAGGCGTTTCCTATTGCATAAATTGTTCACACATAAAAGGGCTGTGAATGTATAATCTCAGTTATATCATTATCTTTTGCCTTTGGAGGCTGTTTCATGTAAGTAAGCATAGTCCAAAACTAGGTAGCTAGGGTTGGGTGTCATTTCAAATGCATGGACTCCAATTCTGCTTATCGAATCTGGTTCTTTTCGAATCCCAGTTCAGATTCCATAATTTTTGGCACAGAAGAAATATAACTTTGCCTAACTTTTATTATTTGCACATTTAGGCTATAATCAGTCACCTGTCAACAGTGATAGGATTCAGGAAGGTTTATTTTCCCTTCATTTATGAAAATAAATATAATTTATTTTAAGGAATGATCAACAAAATCAATTAATACTAACCAAAACTATTTAAATAAATAATAGTAAAATATATATTAGAAAAATGTATAGACATCATTCCTTTACCTTCAGTATGAAAGGTGAATGTCAGCTTATCTGTTAGAGAATGGAGAGTACGGAGAGAATGGAACCAAGGGATTCATGACATTGTCTAGCTCAGTTTATGTAACTGTGATAAGTGGGCATTCTAGTTTTAAAGTAAGAAATTACAAGCAAGCTAGATAGATGACATAACTTTACCCACAGACCAGTTGCAAGGTTATATATAATATGATAATTATTATTATATGCATTATAGCAAACTGGCTAGCTTGGTGTCCATGTATGTTAGTACGGTTTGATCATGTTAGCTAGCTTGGTAAATTAGCTTACAACCAGTCAGTACCTTCCACGCTGTTAGCTTGCTTGGTAAATTAGCTTACCACCAGTCAGTACTTTCCACGCTGGCTGGCTTGCTGTGGTTGCTATTGATGTCTAAGTGACAAGTTGATGTGCTAAATGTGACCAATATTAAAAATAATAAGGAATGAAATTCGAATTGTATTATAGAGGCCGATTGACAGCCCTAGTGTGTTTTGTGTAACTGAACATGGGAAACCACCACACATCGAACACGGTGCATTCCTTCAAATGTATGCTGTGCTGAAGTGAATGCTTATCATATTGGAAGTGCTTCCTCTCTTGCACAAAATATTTTTACTGCAGGGCTTACATTTTACTGTGTCATTAAAAAAATTGGTGAAGCTAAGTCAAACGTTTGAGTGTTTGCTGTGGCCAGCCGTGGTCCAGGATGTAAAAAGATGTCTCTTCTCAGTTCTTGCGTGTTTGCTTTGTTGATGTACTTCATGAAATAACGTGACATTTGGTCCGCAGTCCATGTAGCAGGTGCTGACAGATAGGAACCAAAGCAAAATAGACATCCACGTGTTTTTCAAATCTCTGGTTCTTGGAAATGTGGAACCAGTTCAATTTTTTATACCCAACCGTATAGGTAGCTATCTACACTGTGTGAAGAATTAAAAAGGCAAATCGTATTCCTCAAGCTTTATTTTATTGTTGAACAAACACAATGCTCTCAGTCAATCCAAAATATTATTAGGCGACTAAGTTAAAAAAAAAATAAGTTTCTCCAACTCTCAATATTTAGAGTAAGTGCAACAAATAAGTAACACAAAATGAAAATGAAATAACATAAATCTTTAGTGTCCGATATAGCCACTCTTCTTTTCAGTGACTGCCATGAGCATTCCATCAATGCAGTCTGTCAGTTAATTGATGAGTTCCCGATCAACTTTCGCTGAAGCAGCAACCACAGCCTCCAACAATGTTGTTCAAAGAGTTGTATTGTATTCCATAACTGTAAATCTCAGGTTTGAGAAGGGTCCACAAGCTCTCAATAGCATTTTAGTCAGGTAAGGAAGGGGGCCAGGTCATTATTCAGGCATTTTTTTGGCCCTTCCTGGCTAGCTAAGCAGTGGAGTGCTTGGATGCATGTGATGGAGCATTGTCCTGCAAAAAGAACATGGCCTTGAATGCTGAGGACTTCTTCCTGTACCGCTGCTTGAAGAAAATATCTTCCAGAAACTGGCAATAAATATGTGAGTTGAGTTTCAGTCCATCTTATATCCGAAAAGGTCCAACATCTTAAACAATAGTAGCCCATACCAGTACCCCTCCTCCACCTTGCTGATGCCTGACTTGAAGTGGTGCCCTGTGTCCATTAGTGATGGCCACAGGCCCATCCATCTGGTCCATCACGTCACTCTCATTTAATCTGTCCATAAAACCTTAGAAATTAATTGCCCAATCTATACGCTTCAACGTATGAATCTTATCCCTTGGTGGTCTTCTTTCAACCTTCTTTACCGTGAGAATGTCTCTGAGACACCTTTTACTTCTAGACACTCCAAGTAGGTTGCACTTCTACAATATAGTGGCACTGGAGGATAATGGTTTCCTGGTAGTTCATCACTATTGTTGTTTGCTCCCTGGGGTTTAAGGCCCGGTGTTTTGTGAAAGCACTTTGTGACAACTGCTGATGTTAAAAGGGCTTTATAAAATAAATTTGATTGATTGATTGATTGATTGGTAGCTTCACGTTTAATTATTCTCAAGCCTTTTGAAGTTAATTTGCATCTTTTCTTCTCCATGCATTTTTTGCACCCCAGTTGACTATTTGCAACTAAACCTTTGATTGTCCAGTGGTCACACCTCAATAGCAGTGTTGCATCCATCTGAAAGGCATTTTACAATTTATGACTTGGCCCATTTAACTGAGGTCATGAAGCGGCCTCGATATAAGGTGTTATTCACTGTTTCCACACCCTCCCTCATTACACAAACACATATCACCTGAAAATGATTCAATACAATGAGCATTCAAGTTTATATGGCTTGGATTTGGAAAATGTGCATAGAAAAAAAATATACGATCAGAATACTCACTTGCATAATAATTGTGCATGCAGTGTATCTATGAAAAGCAAGTGATTTGGATGCTGAAAGAAAACTCAATTAGAACCATATTACAAAAGTTAGGCATAGTCAAATCAACAGTTTGGAATGTCCTGAAATAATAAACCACTGGTTACTTCAGCAATTGGCAAAGAAAAGGTCAGCCAAGAAAAACAATAACAGTTGATGTCCAGAGTAGAACTGTACAGATGCATGTCTACCAGTGTACAAGAAATTGCCACCAAACCCATTGGGCAACATTTCACAAAGCTAGAGGAGAATGACCCAAAACACACTGCCAATGCAACTAAGGTGTTTATCAGGGAGGAAAAGTGCACATTTTTTACTGGCCAACTCAATCTCCTGATTTAAATTTGATTGAACATCAATTCTACTTGCTGAAGAGGAGACTGAAGTCAGACATTCCCCAAAATAGGAGCTGCAGCACAATTTTGGCAAAGCATCTCAAAGGATGATACAAGGAGGTTGGTGATGTCAATGGTGCACAGACTCACTGCTGTTACTGCATGCAAGTGATTGGTGACTAAATACTAGCTATGAATTTTTTGTTGGCAAAACATAAATGTATTTAATTATACTTTCATATGCCTTGAGTGTACAGCGAAAACAGCAACGGTGACTTTGATGTCACAATACTTATGAAGGGCACAGAATATGGTTTCTTACAGCTATCAGCCAATCAGCTTTCCATATTTGAAACAGACGGGGTATAATGTACTGTACATGTTACTCTATCTAAGTATCATTAAGAATACATTCTCAAACATCTGGGTTGCTTAGCTGGGAAAATAATTTCTGGAACCTGAAGTGACAGAATAAACGTGTTGAGGTGCATGCTCATCTATCTTCCTCATAAGGACAGAAGGAGTGAACAGCTGTTTCCTCTCAGGAGGCCTGAGCAACAAGCCACAGAGCTCAGTATGTTGGGTGGAACTAAGACACAAAGGTTTTCTGTAGTCTCTAATCACTTTGCCACAAGACCCAGCAATCAACTCGCCCTGGACAAATGGCCGTAACCGCAAAGAGCTGCAATTACACACGATTAAATGTAATGTGCCCTACACTATATAATTCTAACATTGTTGACTGTAATTGAATGTTTCTTCCAATCTTCTGTGACTGTATGATTTCCTATGACTGCTCTCATGAGCCAGGCCACATAACTCACATTTGAGGGCCACACAGTGAGACGGTGTCTGACTGCCTGTTGACTCCGTTGGTAACAAAAGGAAGTGGTGAGCAGAAGCACCCTTTCATCTGCCCTGTGGGTCATTAAAACCTGCCTCGGAAATGCCTCAGCCATTCCCTCATTTATCCATTAATCCCCTTTAATTAATTCTCTTTCATTTACCTTGGTTAGAAGAAATCAATACCACAGGCTTCACTTAATTTGACAAATGTTCTTTCTCTTAATCCCTTGGTGCCTTATAGGATTTATTGGGGTCTGAGTATATGCTTTTTAGCATGCTTTTAATGAGGGTCATCAATGTAATAAATATCAATGTTATTTTTTTACTGTGGCTTATTTTGTGTGAAAGACCAAACTGCAATAACTGCTTCCACCAATTGGGTATTCCCCCAAAGGACTTGTAGAGTTGAATGCTACAATATTTTGCATTTATTTTCTAATTAATCAACTTTCTTTACCTTGGGTACCTCTTATATACTTGTTACATCTGCATCAGTTTGGTTTTACTTGAGTGAAATATAAATAACAGTACTCAATAGGCATGATATTAAAATAATGACATGAATGCACTCAGACTGGCTTAATCAGCATTGCAACATCCCGAAAGGTGAAACCGGGTGGGGCAAAATAAAGATCTGAAAGATCAATCATAGTTGTGGGCCAAAGAACTACTAGTTCATCAAGCAGTTTGATAACAAGCAGATCAACCAATATGTGCAACAGATGTGAAATCTTCAACTGCCATTAAAGGTCATCAACACATATTGGACATTAAGAAATTGAGAAGGAATAAACATTTTGCAAAATATATTGTAAAAAGAAAGAAACGTAATTACATAGGTGCTAAAATATGTCCTAAATATAACTATTTATTTATCCATTGTAAATGCTTGATTTACAATGCTGCCAAGAGACTGTGAAAAATGCAAAAAGCAAATGTTGATAACTGATGAAAGTATCTGAAGCACATACAGTGGTACCAAACATAATTGGCATCCCATATTGTGTTTTTTAAATGTAGAATAATTGTTGCATTTAAATGTTACCGTTTTAAATACGTAATATGGTTTTAATCATTGGAGAAAAGCCTTGCTAATTATATTAGGTATATTCCTTACAAGGAAGGATGCCTTCTCTACTAGATTAGTTTCAACAAGGAAGAGGGCCGCTGATCCTTTGAGCCTCTTTCCTAACATTTATATGCTTTTTCTTGAAGCTCAAAAAGTCAGTCCCAAAGGTTTCAATTAGAAAAGTCTGAAGCATGGTAGTGTATTCACTTTAATAGTAGAGACTGATCTCCAGAGTGTTGTGGAAGGGGGATTGCTAGAAGTGTTGCTCTGTTTCTAACTCGGGCTAATTGGGGTCCTTTCAGCTCTAGCCAAAGAGAGCAAAGAGAAAAAGTAAGAATCCTCTTATTGTGGGTTGGAATAGTTAGCCGAGCGTGAAATTCAAATGTGTTTTTGTCAGTTCCGGATACAAGCCTCTCATAGTCCATATGTTGGAAATGGTGTCATATACTTAACTCTAGTAAAGGAGCAGGGCTTTTGAGGAACTCTGACCACTTCTGACATTATTTCTCTGTGTGTCTATAGAGGAGATACTGCTAAGCCATGCAAAGATCCATTGGGAATTTTCAAAAGTTTTGAAACCAAGGAATGAAAATATTTCTAAAAGTTCTAAAATTTGATAAAAAGGGATGTTCTTTGTTTCAAGGGAAAGATAGGTGAATTGCAGAAGGGGCCTGTACGTTTGGATTTTAAGGGTTTATTTTTACTTTTGATAGTAAAACAAACATCTGTACAATATATTTAGGTATATTATGGATAATGTTAGAAATTCTCACATAAGCGTGATAAATGACTGCCCAGTTCCCTGTTAAACCTAATAATTTAATGTAGGATTCTATTCCTCCTTCTGATAGAAAGCTTATTTGCAATTCTCTCAATCAGCATTTTATTTTAGCAAGTTAAATCTTTGAAAAGGCATCTCTCGCTACAGTACAATTTGATTCACATGTGCACACACAGAGTAGTCCTAAGAAGTATTATTTAAAAAAAATGTATACCACAAAAACAGCACCACTTTCTTATTTATTTAACAATGTTCACTTCTGGAAGTATTCCAAAAAACTAGAACTTGGCTTGTGTTGAAAATCTGGTTTGAACGAGTGTCTTCCTAATATATTTTATGTTATTGTAGCTAATGTTCATCAATCTGAATAACAACTTACCAATATGTAAGGGTGTTCCAGAAGGCTCCGTTTTAGGCCCAAACTGTTTACATTTTACAGAAACAGTATGAGCTTTATGGTAAGAAATAGATCCATCCAATGTTAACACAATGATTCCAACCTCAATAAAAACTCTGTTTCTTGGGGATGAAAAAGGTGGGGGACAGACAAACATTTTTGCCTGAAAAGTGGGCGATTGAAGTCTGTCCTCATTTTGTTTCCACCACTGTTAAGGCTAGCTGTTTGTTTTACTGAATAACTTGCTCTGTAAAAGTAACATACTTACTTACAAAGCTTGACTGGACTTTTATTGTCAATGCTTCATAGAACAATGCTGTACAACGGACTGGATGGCTGATCTACCTGAACTCTGCCTTTTTGTGTCTGGATCTGGGTCCTCTTCTACGTATTGCCCTGGGATTTGTTTCCATGATTCGGTCCGCCTCTTCCTTCAGACACCCTTTGCTTTCTCTAATGTCTTCCCTTGGGTGAAGGCATAACTCTTGTAACATGGATCTTGGACATTTGCCAGCACCACACATATTGTGTCCTCTGCCTTGTTGTACCACCTTGTCAGACTGTTGAACATGGTCTCATAGGATTTTGATGCCTTGGGTAGGAAGGACCCTCTTTCTGGATGTTCTGCCAGTCCCAAACCTTTTACCAGGTTTCGGCCCACAGTCCCTGAGGACCTGCAATACACGGTCTGTGGTGATTTCCCAGGATACGAAAATGGTCAAAGATGTGTCTCTGATCTAGTAGCTTGGGTGTGAGTCCAGTAAGATTCATCAGGGACTCTGTAGTGCCTGACGTGCATTCAGTTGTGAAGGCCATGTGTGGAGCATTCACTGGTGTCACAATAATCTTCACTTTCATCACAACTGTTGTGTGTTTTATCTAGCATTGCTGTGTGGTAGAATACGTCGCCTTTGATCACATACCAGTGTTCAGCAAGAGTCATCAGCCGCTGAAAATCAACGTCAGAAACTACTGTGAATGGCTGGTTGTCACTGGCAATCATCTCATGTTCTTGGCCTTTGGGTCTTTGTCATTTCAAATAGTTTTTTTTAAGTTGTAAAACTGTAGCCTGTGACATCTGTAACTTATTTGCTTTATCTTTTGTCTTCATTGCTTACTTATGGGCTTGTGGATGTGTGTGCTTAAGGTAATTCCAAAGGTTGATGGTATTTTCTTTATTTAGGAGTTCTGTCCCCATGTTTAAAACAAGACAGTGGGCTTTCCCTGGTGCCAACTCAATTTAATAGTTCAACACCAGTGCTTTGCTTTTCTCTGCCATCTGACCTTGATGAATTTGCCAAGTTAATATAACAGTAAAAAATATGTAGATGTGGGTATCCACACAGACACAGCCTTAAAAATGTTGATACTGCATAAAAGATAAACATACTCTGAAGAATAAAACCTGAGTTTATAGTTTTATTGAAATTCATATTTCTATTGATTTATTTTTGTATTATGTACAAGAATCTTAAAATGAAATGTATAATAATACATCATAATGTTTGGTTACACAGGTGAGAGAAGCATATGGGCAGACAACTCAAAAAAAATTCCTCCATATTTCAAAATTAGAAGCAAGATTTTTATTTCAGAAAATGTCTCTATTATATCTGCATTGAAAGGGAAGTGATATGATTGAAATGACTTCACAATATATTTTACCCCAAATTCAAACTGGAGTCTTCTGTGGCCTAGGGTGTTCCAGCAGGCTAAGCCACTGCCTCTGATGCACATGTAATGCACATGTACATGTACAGCATGGGTATAAATCTTGCATGGGTTTCGAAAGTATTAAGTAGAACCAGGCATCCTCAGAGGGCATAAGGTTGTTTTTGTGTACAGAGAAAAGATTGTGAAGGAAACCTATTAATTAAGTATATAAGAAACTCTTTGACAATAATGAGTGGTGGGTGTTTGACAGAGGCACTGTTGTGAACACAGGCAAAGATACAATGATCACTGAGGTCTTTGAGGTGTACTTGGCAGGCTTGTTAGTGAGAATGATATCAATGATTGGGCTCTTGTTTATACTCTTAATGTGGTATCTGGTGGGTTCCTCTAATTTGAGAGCAGTTGGACACATCAGAATTTAAGTAGCCAGAAAAAAAACTCTGAGGATAAGTGAGATTAAATGTGTACTGCAGAGGGTGGTTAGTTAGCTAACAGAGAGTGATCAGTAAGCTAACAGAGGGTGATCAGTTAGCTTACAGAGGGGGGTCAGTTAGCTTACAGAGGGGGGTCAGTTAGCTTACAGAGGGGGGTCAGTTAGCTTACAGAGGGGGGTCAGTTAGCTTACAGAGGGGGGTCAGTTAGCTTACAGAGGGTGATCAGTTAGCTTACAGAGGGTGGTCAGTTAGCAGTTAGCTTACAGAGCGGGGGGTCAGTTAGCTTACAGA
>JACXGJ010015673.1:0-13202 GCA_016801105.1 Esox niger | reverse complement strand
AACACTGAGGCAGGGGCAGACTCGGACCACTAACTGGCCCACATGTTAATAACACTGAGGCAGGGGCAGACTCGGACCACTAACTGGCCCACATGTTTAAAACACTGAGGCAGTGGCAGACTCAGACCGCTAACTGGCCCGCACGTTTAAAACACTGAGGCCGGGGCAGACCCGGACCACTAACTGGCCCACATGTTTAAAACAATGAGGCAGGGGCAGATTCGGACCACAAACAGGCATTTAATACACTGGAACAGTGTTTTTTAGAACCGTTTGACTTGTGCCGCCCCCTTTCCAATTGGCTTCCATTCCATTACCCCCAAAATTAACCCCTTATCATCCTCACAAACACCTTTGGACTGAAACCGCTGGCCAAAGAGGTATCGGCCCATATGGCACGTGCCTGAACTGCCGTACTGCCACGGCCGAATCAAAGTCCACAAATGATGATGTGCGATGGTCTGGTATCCCATGGTGACACAGCTTTTCTGTCCTAATACCACCCACACCGAAAACAAATAGATTTCAAATGTACTTTTCCAATGCAGTTCAGGATGCATACATTATGTATGAATTGTTTATGCATTTTGAATTGTCTTCTCAGTGCATTAAATAAAGTAATTGTGAGTAGATATGGAACAGTAAATAGTAATAACTTTACCATTTTGGATCTTTTTTTTACACTGGAAACTGGGATTTTGCCTATTGGATTCCTAGTTTCTGTATGCCAGCAATTGTGTCTTGAAAATCTGTCAGCATTTTCCACAAACCACTATAAAGCACTAACAAGCGCAATGTGATTCATAATGCATAAATCTTTATTCAGCAAACTAATGTGATATTGTACTCCGACAAGGCATCACATTAGCAATAAAACAAAGTGATCCTTCACGTAGCCTCTGCTGTGGTAAATCTGTCATGTGTTCATCGCATCAATCTCCTCGACATGACGCGGCCCAAATGGCAGCCTGTTCCGCACATATGCTCTGTTTCTGACTCAAGCACTAGAGACCTTGTTTTCCAAGTAATGCACTAAATAGGGACTGGGACTTCGTTTGGGACTTGGGCGTAATCTCTAATGTCATCTCATTAGCAGTCTCAGATGGCAGCCCGTTTAGTGTGATTGTACCGGTTACATGCGGTAAGGAACACAGGAACGGAGGAAAAGTCTGATTAGCTGAACAGATTGGGGGAGATGAGTAGTAATTAATGCTAGGAAAATCATGATAAGGACGCACATAAATACCATCATTACTTTGTTGTCTGAAACTGATTAGAAACAGTAAACTCCTTCTCATTCTTTCATGTTCATTCTAATACGAGTCATCTAGAAGTAAAATTCTCTGGCAAAAGTTTGTAATTTGCCTGTTTAAGTATTAAACGGGAATCCGGGTAATATTTGCACTTACCTCTGTGAAAACAAAAAACAGCTAAGTGTCCTCACAAGTCATTCATCCTCTCAGCCCTTCTTATTCTTAATGGAATCTGTTAAAAACATAGCCAGACAGCCTATCGTTTACCCATTAGCACAGGATTGAAAACCACCGCACCAGCTCCCACTCAAACTCTGCCTTGTCTCGTGGTAGTTGGTTAGTGGTCTTTTTCGTGGTGTGCTTGGCAGAGTGGGAGGGCTTAGCAGAAAGGGCAGGCTTGGCAAAGTGGGTGGGCTTGGCACAGGGCCTACGACCTGTCCAGGCGTAATTTATTCCTTCTGTCATATCTGGTGTTCTGTTCAATGTGAGACATGCTCCCTTTAATTCCTCTCGCTCAGTGTCACTCTTTTACTCTCAATGTGATGCTCATACTCATACTCTTACTCACAATCATACTCACACACCCTCACAAAAACACACACCCACACTCCAAGAGGACCTGAGCTCCAGGACCACGCATCAGGACATCCTGTCTGGTTGACTCTTTAAGTGGATGTGTACACTGGGTGGTTTTTCTGTGTTTTTCTCTAACGCTGAAAAGGTCATTTTAAAAAGCCAAGTGACCTCTACATTTACTTCGGAGGCACATACTTGTTTCTACTTAATATACGGCAGTCATTATATTTGAATGCTTGGTTATGAGAATCCAAATGGCATTTAGATACATTTACTCCTTAGGAATCGGTACAACACTCAAAATAATCATCAAAATCAAATGTATTTTATAAAGCCCTTTTTACATGAGCAGCTGTCACAAAGTGCTTTTACAGATACCCAGCCTGAAACCGCAAGAAGCAAGCAACAACATGGGTCAATGTGCGGCTAGGATTTATTAGCACCATTTGTGTAGATAAGATGATCAAAACACATAATTAATTTTGATACGATTGACTGTACACTCAAAATATGAACGCACTCTTACCTCTAACTGAGGTAAAATAGGTCAAAGAAAAAACAAATTCTTAAATCCATTTTATTCTCATCGACATTTTGGTCACAATTATTGCCACCCTAATACATTATCATTAACCAGATCTACTAGAAGTGTTTTCCCACTGATACATGCTTATTTATTTAAGTTTGTCTGAGGAATCAGGAACTCTCAAAAGCACAGATAAGACCTATTGTTATCTGGGAGAAATCATAGGTGTTAGAAAGAGGCCATGGAGGCATGACATTGTGGACTCTTTAAAGTAGGGATTTATTCCAGAACATGTCTGGCTCTGCCAGAGAATAAAAATGATTTGTCATCAGAACTTCTATTAGTACAATGATCCAGAGAAATCCTCCAGATCCACACAAAAATGTCTCGCTGACCACAGAATCAAGATTTTGGAAATATGCCATCCAGATCCCCCGACTTAAACCCCATTAAAGAACCTGCGGGGTGAGCTGCGGAGGAGAGTCTACAAGCCTCCAATTCCTTCCTAGATATTCTTGCTGGTCATAACCATGTCATGATGGGTCATGTCAGCTAAAATATCCTGTCATAACATGGTCACGACACTGTAATGACACATATTTTGAAATATTATGAAATATATTGCATTTTTAATGACTGGTTATGATCACCTACACAAGTCTATCAGAACATAACAAACATTCTGTAACACCAGTCTTCTTATAAACAGTATTTTATATCACAATTAACTATAAATGCTATATATCAGTTCAATTATGCATGAAGTGATATTAATCTTCACCAAAGCAATGTTTCTTATGACTAGGATTCCACCAGCAGATGTCAGGAGCAAGACAGTACATCCCCTTTGTGACTAATGACTATCATAAGGGCATGTACAGCTAGGTGATGGGCCTATCTGGTTTCAATGATTATGGTATTAATGCTTCTTTTGTATTGTCATAAACTGTATTGCGTCAGTCAAGTGTGTAAGGAGGGCTCAATTTACATCTGTTTTGTGAATGCTAGGAAAAAAAAAACATGCACCCCTTTATCAAACCAGAAAACGCTAACTAACATTTGTGGGAAGAACTGCAGCAGGGTTATTTTCTAAGCTGTTTTATTGACCAGTCCCAAATAACGGTAGTTAGCCAGCTAGCAGATTCGAAAAATATGTTATCGAACAGTTTACATTCTTGTTAACTAGCCATTCGGGCCGAGCGGCATTGGTGGGCTTAGTTTGTTAGTTTGACGTCCATGCGTAAACGTATCGATGAAGTAGTAATGATGGTTAGCGCAACGTCTGTCAGCATAATGGAAGGAGCGCACCTTTGAAGTGTGTTAGTTTCTTGACGCAGTTGGGCTACGGGTAGGTAGGTAGCTGACTTTGGTTTCCAATAAACACAGAAAAAATATAATTATGTTAGCAGCAAACTGCAGCCTGTTCATTACCATGTGTAGCTAATTATGTTAACTGGGATGTATGCATTAGCATGTGCAAGGATACTGCATGGAGTTAATACATAGACCATGTAAATGTAAAGATGGCTGAAATCAAACTGTATTTAATTTCAACTAATAACTTTTCTCTGACATTTTCAGAATGGACATAAGAAAAAACGGCGTGAGGATACACCTGCACCAGCGGCCGCAGAATAATTGAATGCTGTCCATAGCACTGTCCATAGACAGTTTACCCGTTAAGGAACTAGCTGTGTCATTGTGTAATTTTTGTGAATGATGTAAGAAATCATTTTAATTGAAATACGATGTAAGAAATCATTTTAATTGAAATAATAACTGTTCTTTCAACTTTGCTTTGAGTCAAATAATCCTCCATTTGCAACGTTTTCAGTCTTGCTAACATTTGGCATTCAAGTGTCAAATTGTTTTCCACTGAAGTGCTGTCTACAGGGTATGCCATGGCATTGCAAAATGGAGCGATAGCCTTCTTTCTTCAAGATTTAGTTTACCCTGTACAAATCTCCCATTATACCACCACCAAAGCACCCCCACACCATCACAATGCCATCACCATGCTAAACAGATGGCGTCAAGCATCATCCAGCATCTTTTCATTTGGTCTGTGTCTCATGAATGTTCATTGTGATCCAAACACCTCAAACTAAGATTTTCTAGTGTCTGTGTTCCTTTGCCCATCATAATCATTTCTTTTTAGTGGCCAGTCTGAGATATATCATTTATAATTAAATGTAATATAAAATACTGTCTAAAAGAAGACTGGTGTTACAAAATGGTTATGATATGTTTTGATAGACTTGTGTAGGTGTCATAACCAGTCATAAAAAATGCAACACGTCATAATATTTCAATTTGTGTCATTACAGTGTCGTGACCATGTTATGACAGGATATTTTAGCTGACATTACACTATATGACATGGTTATGACAGAGTTATGACCATGTTATGACACTACGCTTCAAGTAAAGTGTTACCAAAGCGTTTAGTGGAAGAACAGGCTGATAAACAACAATGACAATTGTATTTGCCTTTTTTGCTCACCCTTACCAAGCGTGCCCATAATTCTGGAGGTCACGTCATATTTGACCCACTGGACACCTGAACGTCTAAATGTCTAGAAGGAGTATTCAAAATCTCATTAACTGGTTTGTTGGGTTTTAGGCTGGCTATCCATATGGGCACTTGGTGACAACTGCTGCTGTATAATGGCTCCGCACAATAAAATGTTATTGATTGATTGAACAGCTTAAGCACCTTCTTCATCCAATTGTGGAAGTGAGGAAATGGACACATTCAATGTAATGTTTCTTTGGATAAGTGCATAATATGTGCAGGATGACATTGGCCTCTATCTCCTTTAACAAGGACATGACTAACTTCTCAAATGACATTGTATTCAATGTTTTAATCATTTATGTAAGCTCAGATTCAGAGGAAAGACACAAAAGACACCCAAGGTCTCTTCCACAGCTGAGCCCAGCATATAGTCAGAAGGTAGACAAAGTATGCATAGAAACCGTGAAAAAGTACAATTATACAGTAATTACTGGCACTGCTCTTTCTCTCACTGCGTGTCGGTCTCACTCGCTGTCTCCCTCGGTCTCTCACTCAGTCTCTTTTGTCCTACTTGCTACTCCCCCCAGAATTCTCCCCATCACATCCTATATATTTTGAGGTCATAGTTCACCTTTACCGTATCTCCAATACAATCCACATCTAAGCTATTAATTTCAGCTGCAATGGGTCTGCTGAACTGCAGAATTAATAAAGATGTAGGGGAAAAACTCAAATGGAGGGGAAAAGGGGCGAATGTGTGACCATACTGCCGTCACATCCTTCGCTCCACCTCACCGGCTCTCTAGCCAACACACATCTCTGACGGAAGACGTGTTCAAAACAGTCTGCTCGCGTCCAATTCTTTAACGCAGTATTGATTCAGAACCACGCAATCTGAGACATCTGTCCTTCACTCGGTTTAACAGGTGCTTCTCTTAAAGCTAGTTGGGTTGCTGTTGTCAGATAGATGGACAGGAATGGGAGAAAAATGTACATTTGAACATTTAAACAAGACTTGCTTGAGAAAATGGCGTGACCACACAAAGGCATTTGATTCCACGCATGTGGCTCTTGAAGGTCGAGTCCTATTTGGCCCCCATGGTAGATTCTTTAGACTCATAAATGGGAGGTAAATGTGACTGAATGTGGGTGTCTCCGAAAACGTTTGTCTTTTCCCATTTGTGAAAAGAATGAGCGAGAAAGAGTGGGTGTGCGTTTGTGTGTGTGTGTGTGTGTGCGTGTGTGTGTGCGTGTGTGTGTGCGTGCGTGTGTGTGCATGCCAATTTGTGTGTGTTCACAGAGCAATCTCTAACACTGAATGGCTGAAGGGAAATAGGAAAGCGCCCGCTGAGCTAGGTTGATTTGACTGTTCTCTTGGAGAAAAAAATAAATAACACAGTTTGCAATCTGGGTTGCAAATTACTGCATAGCATAACAAACCTGGTCTGAAACAGGGCGGGGGGGACAGAGACAGGTAATACCGGAATGATCGAAGGGAAGAAAGGAGATTCAGACCCGGGACAGACAAAGAAAGTGATAAGCCGAGGAAATGCCGAGAGGGAGAGGGATGGATGAGGGATGATTGAGCCAGGGGATGACTGTGGCATAGTGGAAATAAAACTGCATTCATGGCACCAGGATGGAAGCAAGTTATTTGTCTTTCTATGTGTTGTGTATTTTTGTGTTGTGTACTGTTTAGTTTTTCTGTCCTGGACAATTTTGGGACATATTGTATAATTTCCTCGGTGTAAAACCAACACATTTTTTAATTGTCAAATGAAATGAAAAAATGTCAAACCTAATTACAGAAAACATTAAACATGGTTATATTTTGGAGACTTGGCTTGAGACAAAATATACTTTACGTCAACAGCAATCTTGGCCATATTTGAGCATGAGTCAGTTGTGCTGCTAAACATTCATTCCCGTTTATGGTCAAAAGTTCTGAACTATATAGTGAGTAGAGTGAAAGTTGATCCGATCTGTCCAGCGGGCATGTGTTTCCTCACACAGATGGCCGGAAACTGGAGCTGCAAATTATGGCCTGTCCTCCCCCTCAAAGGAAATGGAATTTAAATACAGAATGGCTGTTTTTATTTCTGTCTGAATGCTCCACAGAATTCCAATCTCCATCCTCTGTTTTTAAAAAGTGTATTTTGTTATAGACATTTTAAATCCTGATTGCAGGTTAGCCATAAAATAAACCCTTTCATGCTTTCTTTCTCCCTCTGTCTTCTGACGTGAAAGGCTGGTGTCAGAATGAATGTCATGCCCGGAAATGTGTTTGGCTGCAGCTGCCCCCAAAAACCCCATTTGGACTCTTATTCATTTTACCAATGGGAGGTTAACCCTTTTCTTTCTGGGAGGTGTCAGGAATAATCCACCATCTCCCGGGACTCGTCCAATGGAATAACAAATACTGTGAAACACCAGTTACTTCTTACGGAGAAAAACTGTATTTTAAACAACTGACTGGTTTCGTGAAACGATTCAAAGCATCATTAACCAGTCACTAAAGACAACTGATAGAGGTGCATTTCCCTTAGTTTTCCTTTCAGACCAATTTTTATCTCAGAATGAAGAAAGACTAAATTAAAAGAGATAGGATACGCACTCAGCTGGGAAATGTATGCAGATTTGAATGGTACTCCCACATCCTATTGAGAACAGGATTAATTCTAAAGGACTGTTGCCTGTAAATATGTCTGGTTGTTTTCAGAATGTATATAGCTTCTAAATCATATTAACAGCGTCAGGGAAAAAAACCACAGCAGAGTTTTGGAGGATTAACCTTGCTGTATGTCTTTGGTGTCTCCATTTAAAATCTTTCCGGGACAAACTGGTTCAACCACACATCCAACACAAACAGTCTACATCCTTTGAGTACATTCAACCTTGCGAGAATGAGCCGAGCAAAACGCATGAAATATTAAGCGACTGTATCTAATTATTTCGTCTAACCCCAGGAAGAAAGATGATTCTGCGAACATCTAATCTATCACATCCTTTTTTCACAACAGATCTCCTTCATTGGCCGGCACTGGTAATATATTCAGTGGGAACCAATCGGAGGACTGATGTGGGTGGGAGGAGGAGCCATGTTCCGTCTGTGGGCGGGAGGTGGCGGGTGGCTCCTGTGTGCCTGTCTATAAATACTGCTGCATATTATATATTTAGGCACAAAAATGTGCGGGTGGCCGAGATGGGACTGACTGAACTGGGCCAGGTATCGGCCGTATAAGCCAGTCTGTCAACTGGACTACTCAACAAAAAAAAAACACTCCAGAAGGCAGTGCAGCCTGATGGCTTCAACCTAACTGTCTGGTGTTGTGTTGGTTTGAACCACACCTGGCAGCCCACAAGCCTGTCTCACTGGTGCTGAGGGAAAAAGTCTCCATGAACTTCAGAATAAATCAATGAAACACACTTAGGAACACGATGAAGCAAAGTGTGCGTGTACAGTATCTGTAAATAACTAATCGTTTGTGTGTGTTTTGAATGCAGGTTTTAATATAGTTGAGAGCACCAAACATTCCAGCAGGGATAGTAAAACCAGGTAAAATCAATGTAGTAGGGACAGTTGATATGTTTGTCATACGGTTTTGGTATAGAGTAAAAAAACTAAGAAGTCTTTTGGCAATCAGTATTCCAGTGACGGGATAAGGGTTAAATATAAGAGTAAAGGATGGGAATGGGAATATTTTTGAGGTCCACACAAGGTCAGTAAAAAAAAAATGCGTGTGTTCGTGCTTGTAGAGGCTATACAATCTCAGTGCAGAACAAAAACTGCAAGGAAAGTCAAATGAGCAGAATGTTACCTTGTGGAAACATTTCACCAGTCCCCATGAGGGAAAATATTTTCGGATTATTTTCGTTTTAGAGGTTTAGAGTAAAAGTTACAATTGGGTTTAGGGTTAGAGGGCTTTTGGGTAAGGATTTAAAAGGCTATATTTTTAGGATTACTGTTAGGTAAAAGTTGGAGAAAATGACATTTTAATTTGGAGTAATATTTGGATAGTAAAGTGTGTGTGTGTGTGTGTGTGTGTACAATCCTGCATGCCTGGGTTTGTGTGTTCATTGTTGGGGGGGGGTGAACCACATTGAACGGCATCTCAATAAAACTGAGCATCTGAGTATAAAGCTGAATATGGTCCCATTTCATGTCCAGACTAATTACAAAAGAAAAGCCCTGCCCTGGGGGAGAGAGGATTACTGCTGACAGCATCCACTAATGTACTGTGGAACACGGAGAGAAGAGAGAACAAGAGAGTGGGAAAGATGAGGGAGAAAGAGAGCAAGAGAAGAAGAGAAAATTAAGAGTGGGAGTCAGAGAAACAAAGAGAGAGAATGATGGAGGGACAGAGGAGAGTCAAAAACGAAGAAAGAGACAAAAGGAGACAAATATTTATGTAAGAATATTGGGGGTTTTCTGGGGTTTTGGCCATTCATTCCACTGACCAAAGGAACTACATTAAAGTCACTATACAGGTTCACACAGCTTTTACATCAAACTGCAGGAGAACACCCAATAAAACACTCTTCCCAAAGCCTCCTCGCCCAGGTCAGTCTGTTTTAAAATCTAACATAATCTAACTAATAAAAGGGTCAATTTCATCGATGGAATCGGTCGTGCTTTTACCGAAGCAGGTCCAACACGTGGACCATAGAGAGGAAAGACATCGCCATGTCGAACTGATTAATTTTAGTTCACACATTGGTCGATCCCGCCCGGTGATCTGGTTGGAGTTGTGATCACAGGACCAATCGTGTCATCAGGGGAGATCAGTTATGGGAGCGACCATGTCCATGCCAGTGCGTCTTTTATTTCATCTCTATGATGCCGAACTGGTACAAGAGATGCCGTCTGTGTGCTACTCTCCTAAGGATTTTCCGGGCCCAGTGTTTTCTATCAGGATGTTGCCTGTCAGATTGGATTAAAGGCATAGAAATAGAATAAAATGATCATACAAATCACAGACTTGAATGGAGACTCCCTTTCTATTCATTCTATTTTTATGCTTTTAATCCTGTCCACTAGCCGAAATCTGGATAGATAACTTTTGAAAAACCAGGCACTGAGCACCACCAAATACCATTAGAGGATTGGAAATGGGAAGGGAGAAGAGGAGTCTATATTTCAGATGACTGGCCTTGGGGCCCAGAGAGACGTCCAGACCTCAAATTAAAACCAAAGATAACAGGTCTAAAAACAGTTAGATACTTACTTCCTTAACAATTCAGTTCAATATTACGTTAAAAATAAATCTGCAGCCATGGACTGGCCCTGCAATTCCTTCATGAACACAATTTATTTGACCGCATCAATTAAATCAATGAATTGAGGTCAGTCAGACGAGTTCAGTTTTATTGGCACGGCTTTAAAGAAGTGGCCAGTGGTTCTCTGAAGACTGACAGGAGAGGGATATGGAGGTTGAGGGGGGGGGAGATGGGAGACTGTGTGTGTGTGTTTGAGGAGGGGGGGGTCTACTAATGCATCCTTAATGACAGCTCTCCCTGCTCTGTCCCTTCTCCACCCCTGAGTCTTGAAGTGAGCCCGGTAAAGGTCACTGTAAGTGTTACGACATACAGCGCCACTTGACCGTTTGGAGCTCAGAGCATTATAACACTTACTGCAAAAAGAGGTACTTTTCTCAGAGTAGAACAGAGTTTGATGTGTGTCCGTGTCTGTATCTGCGCACACACTAATGTTTTTGTGTGTTTGTATGCATGCGTTTGTGTGTGTGTGTGTGTGTGTGTGTGTGTGTGAGAGTGTGTGAACAACGCAGGAAGGACAGAGCAGGGGAATGGAAAGCACTAGACAACCTATTTCACACCGAGAGGCGGAGAACATTCTCTTTCAGGAAGAGGAAAAAGGGTATTGATTAAACCCGGAGCAGAATTTAGAGCAGCACTTTTAATGGAAAAGCTTGTACAGTATGTGGGATGCATCAGTCAGACTACAGGGGGGCCAGAGTCGACCATCCAGCCCAGCCTACCTGCAGTGGCTTTACTGCCAAAACAAAAGGGAAGATCTTGGGTAGAGAGATAAAAACAGGACATTAACACAGAGCAGAAACAACCGGGCCATGGCAGCCAAATGATGGATTTGAATGGATTTGAAAAGTGGATTTAATTTTAGAATTCCATACATTTTTTAGTATGCTTTGGTATGAAATTAAAACAAAGTCTCAGATAGTTTGCCCAGGTAGAAACAAATTAAACATAACAAATAAAGGAGTCATCTTTTTCCTTTGTAACAAAACTGACAACATCAAATTACACATTTGGATTCATCTGACTAAATCAAAGAAACTATACGTTTGTTAAAAAATAGATCCCTGTTTATGCAACAAAACTGTCTAAAGTTTTACGTTGCAAACTCAAAATATGTTTTTGTTGCCAAAATACCACCAGGAAAATTCCTTTTTCCACTATACTGAAAGTCAATTTAGAAAGTATTAGAACAGACAAGGAAAACCCATTTCCACCTTCTCCCATGTCCCTTCTCCCATGTCCCTTCCCCTTCTCCCATGTCCCTTCCCCTTCTCCCATGTCCCTTCCCCTTCTCCCATGTCCCTTCCCCCATGTCCCTTCCCCTTCTCCCATGTCCCTTCCCCTTCTCCCATGTCCCTTCTCCCATATCCCTTCCCCTTCTCCCATGTCCCTTCTCCCATGTCCCTTCTCACTTCTCCCATGTCCCTTCTCCCATGTCCCTTCACCCATGTCCCTTCTCCCATGTCCCTTCTCCCATGTCCCTTCACCCATGTCCCTTCTCCCATGTCCCATGTCAATATTTCAACATGCCTGCATCATCACAGAGGCTGTAGGGAGATGGGGATTGTAAACTGTGCAAGGGCACAGACAGCCACATCGTAAGGCACCATTTTGATAATACTCTTGCTAAATGACGTTGGTAAACTCTCTCGTTTGAAACCACAATATCTCTCAAACAGTGTAGTTCAATACTAAAAATACACAAAAACACACACACACACACACACACACACACTATATTTCTTTTTAAAACCTCCTGTGACCCAAAATTAGGTCAAGGCCAACAAGCCCCTGCGTTGAAGCATTCAGCGTTTTGAGGACAACCTCTTGGTTTGAGTCACCCAGAGATTGTACCGGAATGTGTAAATAAATAATGCAGTAAGTTTCAAACACAAACGTTCATTGGTCCAAACATTGCACAACAACACACTTTTAAATAATCTATACCTGGGGATCCTGGAGTGCTGAATGAGAACAACTTTGTGCATGTCTATGATTGCATTACAAGTCGTGTGTGTGTGTGGGTGTGTGTGTGTGTCTGCGCGCGCAGTGCGACCTCTTCCCTCTAAGGTCCAGTTGTAATCTGAGGATAGGGTTTGCCCCACCACTGACACTCTGTCAAGAGGGTCACAGAGAGGATGAAGCGCTGTCAGACAGAGATAGAGGAGCCCATGTCTCGCTGTTCACCGGCGACAATGAGGAAACCAACCTGACTGGCCAAGCAGGAGAGGAGGAAACAGTTGAGGAGACAAGGAGGGGAGAGGAGGAAACAGTTGAGGAGACAAGGAGGGGAGAGGAGGAAACAGTTGAGGAGACGTAAGGAGGGGAGAGGAGGAAACAGTTGAGGAGACATAAGGAGGGGAGAGGAGGAGCCAGGAAAAAGGAGCGGAGCGGAGTGTATGACGAAAGACTATAGTGTCAGACTCAATCCCGTTAGTAATGCAATGTTTGCCGGCTGGAGCGAGATGCTTTTAAGTGCACAAACACGACAGGCTGAACATTTGCCCCGCGGCAACAACCAATTATGATTCATCAAGGCCCCAAATCAACGCTGTGTGATATTAAGCCCCTCCCAATCTTAAGTAGCCCTCAAATTGGCTCCCAAACAGCACACTATTCCCTAAGCGGTACACTTGTTCCACAGAACACAGGGGATAGGGTGCCATTTGCCAAGCTTTCTGTGTCAACTCAGAGCAGTCCTCTGCGCTGACGGTAATGTGTTCTCGCCGTGCTACAAAGGTTACAGCCTAAATGCTGCGAACGCTCTTTAAATAATGAGCCACACTTGTCACATTTGTTGCCAAGGCCAATGCAAATAGACTGGTAATTAAAATGACTTGCTCCCCCACAGTGGAGCACAGGATCAGATGTGGAAAGCTCTTCACACTGCAAGCATCAAGTCTGTCTGTCTGTCTGTCTGTCTGTGTCGGTGTGTCGGTCTGTCTGTGTCTGTCAGTCTGTTTCTGTCTGTGTTTGTCTGTGTCTGCCTGTCTGTGTGTGTGTCTGCCTGTCTGTGTCGGTCTGTCTGTCTCTATGTGTCTGTGTGTGTGTGTGT
>JACXGJ010015672.1:0-13201 GCA_016801105.1 Esox niger | reverse complement strand
ATGGCCGGATTATTTCTGTCACAGGCACAGGTAAGGATCCAAGCGCGGATGGGAAAGGAAGGGGGAGTGGCAGGTGGTGAAGCCGGGGACTGGTTGTGAGATGTCTCGCAAACCGAAGGCAGCAGTACAGGCAGGCGGCAGGCAGAATAGTCAGGGACGGGCGGTTGGTCGGTAATCGGGCTGGCGGCAGAGGTACAGGTAGGGAACAGGCAGAGTAGTCGTGGGCAGGCAGAGGGTCGAGGATCGAAAGGCAAACAAAGGCACAGGCAGGGATCCGGAAGAGTTGTCGGGAACAGGCGAGGGGTCGATACACGGAAACAGCGATCAGAAGGTTGGAGAATTGCAAGATATGGCATGCGAACATAGACCAATAATCCGGCAGGGAAGGAGTGTCAGGGAGCAGTATTTGTATGCGAGTGATGAGGCGAGTGAGAACAGGTGTGTGAGTAGTGATTGACGACAGGTGTGTGAGTAGTGATCTGAAGCTCAGGAGCGCGGGCGCCCTCTGCTGTGCGCTCGTGGAGGCGCGGGCTTGACACTGTAATTTTCATCATAGGCACACTTCAACAATGAGAGACAAAATGAGAAAACAAAATCCAGCAAATCACATTGTAGGATTTTTTATGAATTTATTGGTAAATTCCTCGGTAAAATAAGTATATGGTCACCTAATGTGATTCTCTGGATGTTTTTTCCTCATTTTGTCTCTCATATTTGAAGTGTACCTATGATGAAAATTACAGGCCTCTCATCTTTTTAAGTGGGAGAACTTGCACAATTGGTGGCTGACTAAATACTTTTTTGACCCACTGTATGCAATATTGTGCAAAGACTAATTTAACATGAATACTGGAAAAAGTACATAATACATCCATTTATAAACTACTAACCCTCTTTTTAACACTGTAAACAGAGTTGCAAACAAGGATATTAACATTTTAGCCAGGCTAGTGGAAATGTTGGCCTACTAGTCCGGCTGGCTTGTGCCAAAAATTCTTGAGATCCACCCTTGCATATAACATTAGGCTATCAATCATTATACAGCAAGAGTGACCAATCCTTTCTCAAGTAACCATAATGCCAAATAATATATGCGTTTAGTTCTTTAATCTAGAATCTCTTAAATCAATAAATTATTTTGTATTGCAAATGCCTCCACATTATCAGGCCAGGCTTATAATACATGCAGACTATATGTGCAGACTTCAATACTAGCAAGCAAGTTTTATATATATATATATATATATATATATATATATATATATATATATATATATACAGTGAAAGTAAAAATAATGCTATAGAATCAAAACAGTCAGATCCATCATCATCATTCCTCTGATAGCACCAGAACTTGCATTACAATTGGTAAAAGATAGCAAGATATTCATTTAATAACAAAATGAATCAAGAAGAAAAATATAAAATACAGCATAATATAAAAACATAGGACGCTATAAATGCTGTAAGACTAAACTGTGCTGTTTTAAAAACATAGGAAGCTATAGGCTCACATTGTGGTTAAGTTTAAGATATCAGTCATAGGCACGTGAAAAGAGAAGTGTTTTTAGCCTTTTGGTGAACATTTGGTGAATGTCTAAGATCTTCTGGTAGTTCATTCCAGGTATTCATGTGCTCTATACAGTGACACAGAGAGTCTATTGAGCTGTTGTCAAACAGTTCAAGAGCCATATATATTTGAGTATCATCGACATAGCTGTGGTAGTTAATGTTGTTGTTCTGTAGAATTTGGCCCAGAGGTAGCATATATAGATTGAACATAAGCGGTCTGAGAATTGATCCCTGTGGAATTCCGCATGTCATAGCCATCCTATCAGATTCATGATTACCAATGGTAATTCAAGTAACTCCGGCCATCTAGACAAGATCTGAACCAATCAAGGACTGTCCGGGGAGGTCCTATCCAATTTTCCAGCCTATCTATAAGTGTTCAATGATATAGATTGTTAATAAAGGCTGCACTGAGATCTAGTAGAACTAGAACAGTTATTTTATCTTAATCAGTATTCAGCTGTATATCATTTAAAACTATAATCAGGGCCGTTTCAGTACTGTGATGAGGTCGGAAGCCTGACTGAAATTTGCCTAAGACCTTTTGAGGTCACAAAATCGCTGAGTTGATTGAATACAACCTTCTCAATGATCTTTGCTATAAAAGGGAGATTTGAAACAGGTCTATAGTTGTTCATTATAGGTGCATCCAGTGATCTCTTTTTTAATAGGGGCTTAATGGCAGCTGTTTTTAGAGATGTTGGGAAAATGCCTGATTGCAAGGAGCTATTAACTATTTGCTGCAGGTCTATTGTTATAGAGTTCAACATTTTTTTTTAAAAGTCTGATGGCAGTGTGTTGAGATAACATGTAAAAGCTTTAAGATGTCAAACTGTTTCTTCTTGGGATTTTTGATCAACTGTAGTAAATTGCGACTTAATAACCAAGTAATGTCTTGGTGGTCGTAGTGATGGTACATTGTCCTTGTTAGACTGTGTAATTCTGATGGTCCGTCTAATTTTTAAAAATGTTTCACTAAAGAAACACGCAAATTCATTACATTTCACAGTGGAC
Organism: Esox niger; assembly: GCA_016801105.1. Classification (NCBI taxonomy): domain Eukaryota; kingdom Metazoa; phylum Chordata; class Actinopteri; order Esociformes; family Esocidae; genus Esox; species Esox niger. Next base: position 10,615 of record JACXGJ010015672.1, on the reverse strand, counting down.
ATGAGTTCTGATGCTATCTGCTTTATTGGGTTTGTAAGCTTGTCGAACATGACAAATAGAGTGCCGGAATTATTGATATTCTTGTTAATCATTGCTGATAAATGTTGCTGTCGGGCTCTGCACAACTCCTTGCTGAATCTACCAAGGCTTTGTTTATAGATGTCATAGGGAATTTGAAGTTCAGTTTTCCTCCACTTACGTTCTGCTTTCCTACATTCTCGTTCCAGAGTGCTTACCATCATGGTGCTTCTCCATGGTATTTTCTGTTTGCTCATAGTTTTCTTTACCTTTACTGGTGCAACACAATCCATTTAATATTTTGACATTAAAATTATCAAGGAGTACATCAACTGAGCATTGGTACTCTCAATAATGTACATTTTCTTAACAAAAACAGAGTTCACTGGAACATCCGGGGGGATAAGTGATTCAAAAAAGACACAGAAATGATCAGACAGGGCCATGTCTTTAACCACAACAGAGGAAATATCGAGAACTTTTGAGATAACCAAATGTAGAATGTGGCATTGAGTGTGTGTAAGCTCTTTCACATGCTGAGTGAGATCAAAAGTGTCAAGTAGTGCAAAATGTTCTTTGAAATTATTGTCTATACTATTATCTATGTGGGTGTTAAAATCCCCTGTAATAATGAACAAGTTATAATCAGCTGATATAACAGAGAGTAGATACATCAATAAAATTAGCAGAGAATCGCAGAGGTCTGTAAAATGGTTACAATTTTTTTGGGGGGGTACCCTTCAATGTAAATCAAAGGTATTCAAAATAAGTAAAAGTACCTAGTGTATTTGCACTGGAATGTATCTTTGAATAAGGCAGCCACTCCTCCTTTCCTACCATTTCGACACATATTCTTATAGCCAACTTTTTTAGGTGCTGTCCTATTAAGAATAGTAGCACTACAATCTTCATTTTGCCACGTTTCAGTGAGAAACATAAAATCTAGGTTGTCGGATATTATAATTTTATTTACCTAGAATGATTTGTTGGTGAGAGATCTGATATTAAGTAAAGCCAGCTTAATAGATATAGTGGTTTCTGGGCTAGTAGGTTGACGTGTTACAGTTATCAGATTAATACAGTTTATTTAATAAGAGGAGGGGAGGGGGAGTGTGGTGGAGGGGATGTGAGTAGTTGTGCCCCTGTTTGGGACAAGGACAACTTCTCAAAGCATTGGGTGATTTTGTTTAGGGGGTCAGGAGAGGGGGTTGATACTTTGTCTATGAGTTCTGTCCTTCATGCTTATTTTGTTTCGACATGGCATTCCAAGACCGTGACGTATGTTGGCACCAAGCAGACGGCATCCCATGATGTTTGGATGAACCCCATCAGGTCTAAAGGGGTCTTTACAGTTCCAAAAAATATTGAAATTTTCAATAAACCTTATCCAATGGTTGAGGCATGCCAATGTCAGCCACGTATTCAGCCCAAGGAGTCTGCTAAAAGATTCAATTCCTTTCCTCAAGGTTGGAATGGGGCCTGAGATGAAAATAAGTTGTTGAAAGATGTTTATTTTCTCGAGTAGTGTAGAAAAAAATCATTTTCAGGTTCTCAGAGCCTATTTTCCTTTGTAGAATGTCAAAAGACCCAGTGTGGATGTCAGACCAAGTCCCTGCTGGAATTGATGACTTCTGTCTAGCCCCGGTGCTGTGCCAGTAAGATGTGTCATTGGGGAAGGCTGGTTTGTAAGCCTCTGCGGTTAATCCAGTGGCGTTAGCACATGTCCAAGGGAGAGTGTCAGCCAGGTCCGTGGCAGAGTGGTCTAGATTTGAAGTAATCCCATGTATACCAATCTGTGTCTGTCCTTTAGCGTTTTGTAGCTCAACTCCTAGAGTTGCTGCTACAGAGTCAATGAATTGTTCGTTCTCATGCATTTCAAGCTGTGTTATCGTCTCATTCAGTCACCCGCTCTTACATTGCTTTGATCTATTCACCAGTTTTGACTGCGTTCTGTCAAATATAGGGAAGTCTTTAGCGCTCACTAGCATTGAGTTAGCCTGTTGTGCTATGTTATCGTTAGCAATAGAATTTGTTGATTCACCTTCGGGACAAGACTCACAGTCTGACCTGAGAAGTGCTCGGGTGACTAAATCTTCTAAGTGGTTGATCCGTTCCTCCAACAGCTGTCTTAGCTCCTCCATCAGAAAAAAATCACAAAATAATGCAAAAGAACTATGCTGAGGTTCTCTTTTAAACATTTACTTAAAATTGTAAAAATATGAATAACACAAATACAGAACAAAAATGAAACAAAGGTTAAAGATTTTCAGAAAAGTCAAAAGTAGGAAAAGAAAGACTGGCAAATGGCAGGAATCAGGAGATTTGCGTTATGCGACTAACAGACATGAAAGCAGGAAGCAGAATAGATAGATCTGTTGTGGTTAACAATGAGCAACAAAAATAACAACTGTAGCATGGTACACTGATAAACATACCTTCTCACGAAGAAAACAGCTATTTGAAATCTCTTTGCAATAATGTGCATAATACCATTAATGTTTCATGACTTTATTAAGAGTTAAATACTAGATCTGTTTTTGAAACAATTTCAAAAATCGTTTCAAAAACGATTTTTGAAACGACAAGAACATGTTATTAGATGTTAATTGAGAGGAAATAGGCATAAGAAACTTAGACAATACAGATGTGCTGACTAACTCTGAACAAAGGACAATAGGACGTGTTGCCTTTTACTGATGTGCCCCACGCATCCTGTCCATACCTGATGCTAGGAGTTGCACATTCGACTGTCACAGGATGGATAGGACCATTGACCAAAGGTTGGAACATACCATACAAGGATCTACTGTAGGATTAACTTTCCTTATTGGAGGGTATTTGGCTGTGTAATGGCTGGTTATGACCATTGACCGCCTCCCATGTGGCATAAAATACTGTTCACTTTGTATTCATTGGAGAGAAAGAGGAAAGAACTATGGAAGGTTAACATCAGTGTCTCATGCTGAATAAAGATGGCTCTCCCCTGACTTCTGGTTGCAATAATTTTGTTCATCGATATTAAATGGACGTAATATGACATAATTTACTAAAAAGTAGAGTTGACAAAAGAAAATGTTTCTTTGCATATATAAAGCCTACCCCAAAGTGCCAAAAACTACAACTCGTCGAATGCCCACTTGAGGCTGGCTGCAAAAGGTTAGCAATCTCTATAGATCTCTGTAGTTAATGTAGGGTATATTCTGTCCCTTTGGTTATTTATGGGGCTTCCAGATTGATTTGACAGATGGGCGGTACATCCGGTTTGCTGGGAGGGACTTCCGGTGGGACATATGGACTTCCTGTATGACATGTGTTAGGGCGGCACATCCGGAATGGCATACACATGTCCAGTGACTATGTTATTTATGATTGCATTAATGTGTCCATGTTTGATCTTTTACAGTGATTGATAAACACCCTGGACAAGTGTTATCGCAGGTGGGTTATGTTTGATGTTTATGTTTTACAAATGGGTCTTTTGGTTCCGGAATGTTATATTTCCAGACAATAAATAAGTGTTATATCAGCGGCATGATGTTTGGTGTTTAACAAAATGCCGCCAGGGTTCCGAAATTCTATAATCCCCCCAGCATTTTATGTTCTGATAGGTGTTAAAACAGATGTAGAACCGGCAGTTGTTAAATCATCTTCCATGTTTTACAATGTTCATGTAGAATGATATTTATTCCACAAGCACAGAATTACATGTGGGGAACATACTTTTTTATGTAAGATATAAAGAAGGGGTCAGGACTTAAGGTTTTTGGAGTTTCAGCACATCTTTTATTTTAACAAGTGATGGGTATTATGATCAGATCTGCCCATAGTAATGGTCCCTAAAAAACAACTAGTACAAGCTGTATTATATGCAAGTTGAAAAAGTTTTCACGTGTTTCACAGTTTGTACTCTACCAAAGCACTACAGTAAACAAACATAGCATGATCAATGCTATTATTTTTGAAGGAATTAACAGTGCCTGGGCCAACCACACATAACGACTAGGTTGATTGTATTGTGGGTGGGTTTAAGGTGTTGTTACAAATAAAAACAATGATTTTGGTACGGTATTATGTGTATGTTTGATCAATGATGATCTGTGAATTATTTTTTTTGTTTTAAGTGAGCATTAACCTTTAAGCTGCATTAAATTGCTAAATGTTAGAAAATTTCAGCTTTCGTCCATGTGATATCCATGAACACGATTAATGTAACCAAATGTCAGGGGAGAGACATCTTTATTCAACATGAGACAACAATGTTAACCTCCCATAGTTATTTCCTTTCTCATGGCAGGATACAAGGGAGGCAGCTAATGGTCATAACCAGATATTACACTGTAAAATACCCTCCAATAAGAAAGGTTTATCTTACAAAAGACCCTTGTATGGTGTGTTCCAACCTTTGGTCAATGGTTCTATCCATAGAGCCTGTGACAGTCACATGTGCAACTCCTAGCAGGAAGTATGGACAGGATGTAAGGGGCCCATCAGTATCAGGCAACATGTCCTATCTATAGTCCGTTGTTCAGAGTTAGTCAGCACATCTGTGTTGTGTTAGGTTTCCCAAGCCTACTTCCTCTCAAAACGTACCCAAATGTATATTTCTAATAAGTAAAAAATTGCATGGACAACAATGATGAATCGTTGACATACCAAGATATGTGATTTCAGGTAATCAAAACATTTATAAAGGCATCCTTTGAAATAGTACAACGGGGAATAATGCGGGATTGGTTTCTTCACATTGCTGGAAACGATGGTTACAAACTGTAGTATTTGCAAGTTTGAGAATACCTGTCTGTGTTAGTGTGGGCAGATGCTGGGACTTCCGTCTAAGATGTGCCGCATTCTAGTAATGACTCAAACCAACATTTGAAATCCTATTTTTGATGGCTGTATTATGGAATCGTGTTTGTTAAATGTTGATCAGATTAATGGTGATATGGTGACAATAGAATTTGACGTTAATAGATCAAATTAAATTACGTGATGTCACGGCTGTGCCGCGATAACTAACAATCAAAATCAAATCAAATCAAATGTATTTTATAAAGCCCTTTTTACATCAGCAGTTGTCACAAAGTGCCTTTACAAAACACAAGATGCACATTTCTACCGGACAGGAAGTATCAATATATTTGGTTGTCAAATGTCAACAACTATCTGAACTAGAGCTAGTTAAGCTTTATACACAATATTTATCTAACATTATTTATCGGTTTGTGGCTGCACAGCGTCAGGGGATTTTTGTTTAATTATTTTTTTCATGCTTGAAAGCTGAAGGTAATACATATTTTACTATCAATCACCAAAACTGTGATGTATGTTTGAGTTAGAAAAATATTTTAACCTGTACGTGGATCATTATTTGCACGTTATGTCAGGGATGCGGGTTGGAACCCAAGGGCGGACTGGAAGAGCGAGGGAAAGTAGCAGACAGAGTAATCGTGGTCGGGCAGGCGATCAATACACGGGCTGGCTGCAGCAGTACAGGCAGGCAGGCAGAGTAGTCGTGGTCGGGCAAAGGATCGGAACAGGCTGACGGCAGAGGTACCCGTAGGTAGCAGGCAGACTAGTCGTGGTTGGGCAGAGGGTCAGTACACGAGCTGGCGGCAGAGGTGCAGGCAGGTAGCAAGCAAAGTAGTCGGAAACTGTAGTCACAGAGGACACGACAAACAGCAGACAACACAATAGACTTGGACGAACGGAAATTAGATTTGCGAGAAGCGAAAGAGCACATGCGAATATAGACCAATGATCCGGCATGGACGATCATATGTATTGTGAGTGATGTTATACAGGTTTTAACACTCATGGTGATCATGGCTGTGATCATAGCTGTAGTGTCTGTCTTCATGAAGATTGTCATTAACAACCCCGTATCACAAAGCAGTGCCTGGACTGTAAGCAGATATGTTATTCTGACTTTTGTTATAGACAGCATGCAGGCTTGAAGCACCACAAAGGTTTTGGTCGTTGGGTTAGCAGGTTTGATCAGAAGAAATACTGTGTTGATTGCGGCCGTCATTACAACGTTTATATTACCAACTATAAAGCGCACAAGTGCATGGCTAACGTGTCTGAATTGTCACTTGGATCTGTCTGTTTCAAAAAACCCGAGGACCCCTGTGAGCACTTCATATTTTATGATTTTGGGACAATTACCAATCCTGTGAATGGTGTACACACTGCAAATTTTGTGTGCGCAATAAGCTTGGATTGTCACGCCTCACGTCTCTGAGCCGTTCACACACCTGCTCCCACACCTGTTCCTAATCCACGATTATGCACCTGTTCCCACTCACTTTGTTACCTACAGTATATCCACAGATCCCTGTCATCCCTTCCCTGCCGGATCATTGTCGTAAATCACATTCGCTTCTCAGCAAACTCGGAGTCTTTGTTCTGTCTGGATTTACCGTGTATCGACTCGTTGCCCGTCCCCGACTACTCTGCCTGCTCCCTGCCTGTACTTCTGCCGTCCGTCCGTGCACCGATCTACCGTCTGTCCCCAACTACTCTGCCTGCCACCGGTCAGTAACTCTGCCGCCTGTCTGAGTCTCGATTACCTGCCTGACTCCGATCACCCTACCTGTCTCTCCCCCTTCGCCCTTCCTATCCGTGCTTGGGTCCCCATTCACGTAAGTGACATCGATAATGAGACATGGTGTTCAGCCGGAGATGGTTGTGTCGCTGCTTTTTCCAAAAGTTTATGCAACCGAAATATAAGGACTACACATTTATAGCACACAATTCTAAAGGTTTCAATGGTTACATCTTGATGCAGTACCTTGCTAACATTGGTATTGGCACAACACTTATTGCTAAGGGTAGCAAGCTCATGATTTTTAAAGATAGCACATTCAATCAGAGATACATTGATAGTCATTGCTTCCTACCAATGAAGTTGGCGGCCTTGCCACATGCTTTGGGGTTTAAAGATTTAAAACAAGGCTAAATTCCTTACTTGTTTAACATCAAGGAGAATGAGAACTATGTTGGCCCCCCAATTTTACGGCGTGAATACCATACTGGCTAAAGAAAAATATTTGTTTTTCAATGGTACGAAACTGTTTCCGCAGACCCCTTTGTTATGCAGGATGAAAATAAGGTTCAAAGATGTGGTCATCTTGAGAAAGGGTTGTATGAGCTACAGACTCCTGGAGTCTGTTCCTGGAGTGTGGTGGTGTTGACCCCTTCTGGTCAATTATGATTGCTTCGCCTTGCATTACATTTATTTTGCAACAAATTCCTTCCCAAGGACACCATTGCACAGGTCCCTTCAGACAACTACAACCATTGTCAGAAGACATTCTCAACCAGCTCAATCGAATGGCTTGTATTTTCTCATCAGTACTGATATTTTGATGAAAATATATCAATACCGGACGCCCTGAACAAGGGTAGAATTAAAATCGGTGCCTGCTATGTTGATGAATACGCTGAACACAATGGTGTGTGCACAGTCTATGAATTTCTAGGCTGCTTCTGGTATGGTCACTCAAAGTGTCAACAATGGCTGACAATGCTTGTGGCTTTTAAAGTACAACACAATGTACAATGTACACAATAACCCTTGGGATGCTCTTTTCGGTGGTCGTACCAATGCAATTCATTTGAAGTTACTGGCTCGAGAAGGGGAGAATACTCAGTATAACGATGTCTGTAGTCTTTACGCATAATGCCACAAGACAAAGTCTTATCCGATTGGGCATCAAGACAATCTTTCAAGATTTAAAACCGCTAGACCCCTACTTAGGTATTGTTAAGGCTACAGCATGTCCACCGAATGCCCTTTATCGCCACATTTGACTGCACAGGGTGGCGGTAAGATGATATTTCTGTTGTGTAGATAATGTGCAGTTGGAAAACCAGGTAACTGAATGTCCACATACTGATTCAGAAATATCTTTAACCAGTGCCTGGGTTTCTATTGAGCTGGTTAAGGCTGTTGAGAAAGGTTAAAGCATTGTGAAAATAAACTTGAGTTGTATTCACTATTGGATAAGTTGTATAGGCGTGTACTCTACACAGACACTGATTTAGTGATCTTTGTCAAACGCCATGGGGATTGGGTGCCCCCACTGTGGCCATTCTTGATTGACTTGCCGATGAGTTGCCAGATGGTGACAGCGTCGCTTAATTTGTTAGTGGTGGGCCAAAGACATACGGTTACAAAACCGTTAATGTTCTGACCTGTCTCAAAGCAAAAGGCATTACACTCAACGGCTACAACACAACTATTGTTAATTACATTGTATGAGGCGAGGGTGGTGATGATGTTTGTTAAAGGCAAATCTAGTAGAACTATTAACTTGAACATTAACTACCTCATCTTGTTTAAAAAAAACTGTGACAATCAGCAGATTAGTATTTTAGACAGTCTGGTCTTTCTCGATTCTTCATGGAGAGTTTTAAAGACGCAAAACATCTGCCTTTTGGTTATTTACTTTTTTACTTTAAAGCTTCAACACCAGAAGGCTAACGTCTAAGAATGGGGTTATTTTCAGGGGATTGACCTCTGTCGTGTACAATCCTAAGAGAGTTTGATGTCTACACGCATTCGTAGAAATTCACCACTTTGAAGGTGTTATTCAAGGCACCGGCAAGTCAACAAATAGTTATTTTAGCATCAGCTTCCTCGAACCAGCCGTTTCCTATAGTGGTTGTAATAATAAATCACGTACCCGGTTGTCAAGGGAGAGAGAATATCTTTTGTTTATTGCAGCATTAGATAGTCTTGTTCATGAGGTTACGGACCTGGTCTTCCTTACATAACCTCCCTCAATCTCATCTCACCCAGTCTCTTCTCACTGTAATGTTGGTTACAAACTGTTATATACATTGAGGGGCGTGTTTATCTAGCAAAGCCAATGTGAACATTCCTGTGGTTATCTGAGTGCAACCTACAGAGAGAATCTAAACAGAGAGGTTTCTGTTATTCTCATAATCTATGCACATTCACTTCCAATGAAACGTACATTCATATTGTAGTTGTTAATGCTTAGATCCCACAGGTGCAACAACATCAGTTAGAAAAACTGTGAGAATCCAAAACGACTAGCACCGATGTAAGACAATCTGTTAAAAATTATTTTGGCTCATCAATTCACAATATACTATTGAAGCCAGATATGGATTTACATGAGAACACTAAAAGATACTCTGCCGTTTTACAACGATTTTTGACTGTTGTTAGACAGGGCAAGCTTGACACAAATACACTGACATTTAGTCTACCCGGGTCTGAGACTGGGCCTCATGTAGTAAACATGACTGAGACTAAGCAAACTGTTGACCGAAATGATAACCTTTTTTTAATAAAATTTTTGATAATGTGCCTGCGAGGCGTAGGAAAATTGTTGAATATATTCTTAATAGAATGCATATGTCTAAAGATTTGACATCATGAACTTCCAATGATTAATTTGTTTTCAAATGAGACAATCAAGGGTTTGCCTCCTCTGGCTTCCATTTTTGTGTTTTTATTTTATGCTTTTTAATAATTTGGTATTTATTGTCAAAGTTTTACCGTGTGTCAGCTCGTGGTGGCGAACAAGGAGGAGCGGATAGCAGAGTCGTTAGGTCAGTAATATTTAATGAGAGCTTGACAATGCTCATGGCAGTGAGACAATAATACACAAAGACAAAGGGAGCAGAGGGAACATATATACTGAGGGGAATGACTGTAGATGATGATCAGGTGCGCTAAACAAGACAACAGGTGTGATGAGTTGATGAGATGGGCAATGGTGTCAGAAGGCCAGTGACATCGAGCACCGAAGCCCGCCTCCTGCAGGGGGAGGATGGGCAGCAGATGGCGTAGTTGTCACACCGTGAATGATTGTTGTATGAAAAATTAATGTAAACATTGAATAATACGTTTATATAATTTTTTTACATTGAATAAAATATTTTTGAATAATAAAGCTGACATACACATGATTTACCTTTCTATTCCTTGAACTATGACACAAATTAAATGATTCACAAGATTGAGCATGTTGTATGCAATTAAACATTTGCTTATCACGCTTACTCTGGTACATCTTATCAACAAACCTTGAGAGTAGCGCATTATGTTCCCATAAATCATCAATATAAAAAAACAAAGCATCTTGATAACTCAGACCTCTTTTTATTATATAGAGAAAGAACACACATTTTGTCCATATGTGGTTAAAATTATGTCCTGTACTTGTTTTGAACTGTTTTCCACATTCTCCCCTGGGGGGGTTTCCAAAACTGTCATAATACCATTCCAATGCCATCATGTTATTTAAATAGCCAGCGCTCCCTGGGGTGATTGCTCGGGTGTGTATTAACAATCATCATTGATGCAACATCTCGGACTCTCGACGGCCCCGACCCTCTCGACGGCCCCGACCCTCTCGACAGTCCTGACCCGCCTGACCTCGACGGCCCCGACCCTCTCGACGGTCCTGACCCGCCTGACCCCGCCGGCGCTCCTGACCCGCCTGACCCCGCCGGCGCTCCTGACCCGCCTGACCCCGCCGGCGCTCCTGACCCGCCTGACCCCGCCGGCGCTCCTGACCCGCCTGACCCCGCCGGCGCTCCTGACCCGCCTGACCCCGCC
>JACXGJ010015671.1:0-13236 GCA_016801105.1 Esox niger | reverse complement strand
CACACACACACACACACACACACGTGCGCACACACACACACACACACACATTAGGATATTTTCAGTGCTGTATGACCTCTCAACCATAGGTCAGCCTTATCTACTGGAATGAAGAGACAACTTCAAACCAAACCATTTATAAAAGACTTTGAATAATCCAACAGTGATTAACTTGCGTGTTTGCCTGGGACAGAGTAAAAATGGACGCTGTAGAGTGCAACATAGGTTCAACTCCAATGTATTTAAACGATTTATTTCTACTGGGAATCAAACTGAGACCTGGGTCATTATCACAGCTGAGCCCCGTTTTACAGTAATTATAGAAACACAGATCACCCTTTACTACAGTAATTGTACAAACACAGACCACCCTGTACTACAGTAATTATACAAACACAGACCACCCTGTACTACAGTAATTATAAAAACACAGACCACCCTGTATTACAGTATTTATACAAACACAGACCACCCTGTACTACAGTAATTATACAAACACAGACCACCCTGCATTACAGTAATTATACAAACACAGACCACCCTGTATTACAGTAATTATACAAACACAGACCACTCTGTACTACAGTAAGTATACAAACACAGATCACCCTGTAATACGGTAATTAAACAAACACAGACTACTCTGTACTACAGTAATTATACAATCACAGACGGCCCTGTATTATAGTAATTATACAAACCCAAATCACCTTGTGTTACAGTAATTATACGAACACAGACCACCCTGTATTGCAGTAATCATACGAACACAGACCACCCTGTATTACAGTAATCATACGAACACAGACCACCTTGTATTACAGTAATTATACAAACACAGACCACCCTGTATTACAGTAATTATACAAACACAGATCACCCAGTACTACTGTAATTATACAAACACAGATCACCTTGTGCTACAGTAATTATACGAACACAGACCACCCTGTATTACAGTAATCATACTAACACAGATCACCCTGTATTACAGTAATTATACAATACCGTTGTATAACCGTACAAATTATAGTGATAGTGAAAGATTCTCTAGAGTATGAATATTACTGTGAAATAAAAAGGAAGTTGTTATCCTCAACAGAAATACCGCTATTAACTTTATAAGGGATGATGCCAAGGGGCGTGTAGGCCGTTAGCCACCCTTCAGGGAAAGGTGATGGCAGCAGGCAGTGAGACAACAGCTGACTTAAGGCAATGGGAGGTCTTAGATCAGTTAAACTCCTGGAGAAGATCATGATAGAGGTCTGGGAGATGCCAGGGAAGGGCTCCGATGGACAATAGAGAAGGGCCACCTACAGCTGCAGTTACATATGGAGGGTCCCCTATAAAACCTCCAGGGGGGGTTGCGTACAGGTGAAGGTTATCCTATTCAGATCTAGTGGGTTCTGGGTAAGGGTAACAGTTACTATTAAATTCCAAGGGGGTTCTGGGTAAGGATGGAGGGAACTCCAGAAACATCCAGAGGGTTCTGAGTACTGGTGAAGGTTATTCTATAAACTACCGGAGGTTGTGGGTAAGGGTGGTGGTTACTATACAAACTCCCATGGGGTTCTAGGTAAGGGAGGTGGTTAATATACAAACTACCATGGGGTTCTAGGTAAGGGAGGTGGTTACTATACAAACTACCATGGGGTTCTAGGTAAGGGAGGTGGTTAATATACAAACTACCATGGGGTTCTAGGTAAGGGAGGTGGTTACTATACAAACTACCATGGGGTTCTAGGTAAGGGTGGTGGGTACTACACAAACTACAATGGGGTTCTAGGTAAGGGAGGTGGTTACTACACAAACTACCATGGGGTTCTAGGTAAGGGAGGTGGTTACTATACAAACATTCCCAGAGGTTCTAGGTAAGGGAGGTGGTTACTATACAAACTACAATGTGATTCTAGGTAAGGGTGGTGTTTAATATACAAACTACCATGGGGTTCTAGGTAAGGGTGGTGTTTAATATACAAACTACCATGGGGTTCTAGGTAAGGGTGGTGGTTACTACACAAACTACAATGGGGTTCTAGGTAAGGGTGGTGGTTACTACACAAACTACAATGGGGTTCTAGGTAAGGGTGGTGTTTAATATACAAACTACCATGGGGTTCTAGGTAAGGGTAGTGGTTACTACACAAACTACCATGATGTTCTAGGTAAGGGTGGTGGTTACTCTATTAACTGTGATGTTCCATTGTGTTTAAGGTAGAGGTGAAAGTTGCTCTACAAACTTTCAGAGGGTTCTGGGTACATGTGACGGGAGGGTTAGACAGTCTATCACAATGCTCACGGTACCTCTCGGTCCTACTACGCCTCTATCCCCTTCTCCCTCTATTCTCTCCACTGTTTAATCAATTACAGGAATGTGCAGATTTGCAGTTTTCAGTGAGTGTAGTTTAAGGCCGTCTCTCTCTTGGAGGTGAGCCCTCCAGTAACCTGTCCTGCCGACCAGAGGTCCAGTTACAGAGAGAGAGGGAGAGAGAGGGAGAGGGAAGGAGAGAGAGGGAGGGGTGGACTGTGCGTAGCCTAGCTGTGTGTGTGGTTAAGTCATGGCCTAATTTCTGGTCCTGGGTTAAAGTGCTGTCGTGGCTGTTTCCAAACAACGTGAAGAAAAACTTTTTAGGTGGACGAGAGCGGGTCAATTACTCCCTCCCTCTCTCTCCCCACCTCCCACTCTTTCTCTGCTCTCATCCCTCATGCGAATGCGTTGCCCCGGGACCATGGAGATGACAGTCGCAATAGCTAGCTTCTTCAAACGCCGGCTAATTCCATTCTAATCATATCACCCCTGGCCGCTGTGAGACACTCACGCACTCAGTGGCCAATCGCAAAAGCACAGCGGCCAGACCGACCATTAAGGTCTCAGCAAAGCCAGGACAGCAGAACCATTTAATTGGGGTGGGGATTATATTGAGGTCACACCCGGATATATAAATGGTTTGTCCCAGAGGGGACAAGGCAGATCCATGCAGAGTGGACCTTTGCACAGGAAGAGCTGATTCAACAGAGTTTATGGGGGACTTTGGATCCAATAACACACCTAATGACTGGCTGGATATTAAAGTTATGTCAGTGAATAAAGAAATGAATTGGTGACTTATCGTTAAGTTCTCTTTATTAGGCCGGCACCTTATGAACGATGTGCTTGCAACTACGAACAGGATGCTAATATTAGACACAAATTCTGTCCTTGCTAGTATTCTGTCCTAGGGGCTATTTTGTACCAGCTAGTGTTCTGTCCTACCTGCTGTTCTGTCCTAAGGGGTGTTCTTTCCTTGTGGGTGTTCTGTTCTAAAGGGTATTCTGTCCTATCAGGGGTTCTGTCCAAGGAGGTATTCTATCCAAGGAGGTATTCTGTCCTAGGTGGTATTCTGTCCTAGGTGGTATTCTGTACTAGGGGGTATTCTGTCCTATCAGGGGTTCTGTCCAAGGAGGTATTCTGTCCTAGGCGGTATTCTGTCCTAGGGGGTATTCTGTCCTAGCAGGGGTTCTGTCCAAGGTGGTATTCTGTCCTAGGGGGTATTCTGTCCTAGCAGGGGTTCTGTCCAAGGTGGTATTCTGTCCTAGGAGGTATTCTGTCCAAGGTGGTATTCTGTCCTAGGAGGTATTCTGTCCTAGGTGGTATTCTGTCCTAGGAGGTATTCTGTCGAAGGATGTATTCTGTCCTAGGAGGTATTCTGTCCAAGGTGGTATTCTGTCCTAGGAGGTATTCTGTCCTAGGTGGTATTCTGTCCAAGGTGGTATTCTGTCCTAGGTGGTATTCTGTCCTAGGGGGTATTCTGTCTCAGGGGGTATTCTGTCCTAGGGGGTATTCTGTCCTAGGAGGTATTCTGTCCTAGGGGGTATTCTGTCCTAGGGGGTATTCTGTCTCAGGGGGTATTCTGTCTGAGAGAAAGTAGGCTTGAGAAACTTAAAACAACACAGATGTACTAACTAACTCTGAGCAGACGTGTATAGATGGGACACACATCCTGTCCATGCCTCCTGCTAGGAGTTGCCCATGTGACTGTCACAGGCTTGAGGGATAGGACCATTGACCATATGCTGGAACATCCCATACAAGGGTCATTTAGGCCTTTCTTATTGGAGGGCATTTGGCTGGGTTTAACCCTTGGCCGCCTCCCTTGTATTCGGTATAAATACTGTGGAACTTCCTGTATTCTTTGGAGATAGACATTAGGAACTATTTACTGTTAACATCAACGTCTCATGCTGAATAAAGACTCTCCCCTGACTTTCTGGTTGCATAACATTTGTTCTTGGACATCACCGGAACAGGAAGCTAACATGTCCTAGGAGGAATTCTGTCCTAAGAGGTATCCTGTCCTAAGAGGTATTCTGTCCTAAGAGCTATTCTATCCTAGGAGGTATTCTGTCCTAGGAAGTATTCTATCCAAGGAGGTATTCTGTCCTAGTAGGTATTCTGTCCTAGGAGGTATTCTGTTCTAAGAGGTATTCTGTCCTAGGAGGTATTCTGTCCTAGTAGGTATTCTGTCCTAGTAGGTATTCTGTCCTAAGAGGTATTCTGTCCTAGGAGGTATTCTGTCCTAGGAGGTATTCTGTATGAGGGGTGTTCTGTCCAAGCTGGTGTTATTTGAATGGTATTTCATGAATGATGTGTATCATTTACATCTAAATTAGACTGTAAAGAGCCATGTTCTACACAATAACACTATACTGAATTGGATTCTACCAAATTGGGTTCTACAATATTTCACACAACTAATTTGGACTCAGCTACATTTAAAAAAAACTGTAAGTTAATCATCAGAAACATATCCTTGGCTAAGTATATGAGTATGCATGTTTCTGTTTGTTTGTTTGTTTGTGTGTGTGGCTCTCTGTATGTGTTTTTGTGTGTCTGTGTGTGATTGAGCATTGAGGGAAAAAAGTATTTGATCCCCTGCTTATTTTGTACATTTGCCCAATGACAAAGAAATTATCAGTCTATTGTTTTAATGGTAGGTTTATATGAACAGTGAGAGACAGAATAACAACAAAAAAATCCAGAAAAACGCATGTCAAATAATTCATAAATTGATTAGCATTTTATCGAGGGAAATAAATATTTGATCCCCTCTCAATCAGAAAGATTTCTGGCTCCCAGGTGTCTTTTATACAGGTAACAAGCTGAGATTAGGAGCACTCTCTTAAAAGGAGTGCTCCTAATCTCTACTTGTTACCTGCATAAAAGACACCCGTCTACAGAATCAATCAGATTCCAAACTCTCCACCATGGCCAAGACCAAACAGCTGTCCAACGATGTCAGGGACAAGATCGTAGACCTACACAAGGCTGGAATGGACTACAAGATCATCGCAAAGCAGCTTGGTGAGAAGGTGACAACAGTTGGTGCGATTATTCGCAAATGGAAGAAACACAAAAGAACTGTCAACCCCTGTTGGTCTGGGGCTCCATGCAAGAACTCACCTTGTGGAGTTGCAATGATCATGAGAACGGTGAAGAACCAGCCCAGAACTACACGGGAGGTAAATACTTTTTCCGCTCACTGTACTTGGGTGTGCACATGTGTGTGTCAGTCTGCAACTTAATGTCCTAGAAATCTGTTTCCTTTTGTAACAGTCCAATCCCTGATTGCTTGGTTAGTAAATGTTTAATAAATATTCTAATGATGTTCTCCTCTCTTCCATGAATGATCAATAAATATTTATACTTATGATCTATTTTTTATGACCACTGAAGTGACCTGATATCAAACACTAATTGATTCTTCATGAACGGTGTTACAGGCCCCGGCCAAACACCAAGCTGAGTGGACGGGTCGGATTTTGATCAGCACCGCACACGCCCTGGTTCGGGCTAGGGGCAATTCAGGGAATAATATCTTGTGGTAGACCAAGCCCAAAGGTTTATAGTTTAATGGGTATGAAATGGCCAGTCAGTTAGCTGTCGGTGAGGAGAACATTTAACAGAGCAACGTCACTTGCTCTGAGACCTGCGAGGGCTGCTGCTTTTGTGGGCCCATTGGTGTTAGCGGCCATTGTGTACTGAGGATCACTGGGTCGAGCCGGGGGGGGGGTGATTGAAGGGAAGTATAGTATAGAATTGAAAATATAGACTATACACACTGTTGATCGTTTAAAAAAAAGGACAGTTGAACAGTTCTGTCATAGAACATATACCTTGGGATTTGGTTAGTTAAAAGTCAATCTTAAAACATACATAACTTAGTTTGTTCTTTTGTAGAAAAGCATAGAAATGTGGTCACTTTAATGTTGATGCTAGATTATGGTGATCTACTTAATAAGCATGTTTCAGTGTGCATTGAAATCTATAGATTCAAGGCTCATCGTTCCCCTACATTTTCCGAGACATCGAAGAACACTCGAGACGCTAGCTTATTTTGATACACCACCTCCCGAGGTAGTGTGTGCCATATTCTGGAAAGAATTACGGAATTCATTATGATAACACAATGGAAATCATTATGCAAACTGAGATAGGTCTAACTTTTTAATTTCTCTCTCGTAAGGCAAACACTCTATCAAGCAGATTTGTGTTTGATTGCCTGTGAACGATGGAAATCACATGCTGTTCCAACGTGGGTGAATTTTATCGTGGCAGTTCCTAATGTGACTCAGGACTTTGATGTTCAATATTAAACCACGGCCAATCAAGCTAGGACAACCTACGTTTCTTGGCAGACTGAAGCAGATTTCCGTGGCATCTTCCTATATTTAGCTTCATCCATTTATCCTTCATCTTGCCCACTTTTGAGATTTGAGGGAGGTCCTTTTCCTGGCAGTGGCTGGGTGGTGTGTCATAGCTTTTCACTTTGTGATTCCTGATCCAGCTGTTCTCACTGGGATTTAAACAACTGGATATTATTTTCTCCTCCATTCCTAACTGATGTTGAAAGGTATTTGCCTGACCAGGTGTTTTTTTTAATGTATTTTAAAATGTGATCTGAACTTTCATGGTTCACACGTGGAGACCAAGTGATTGTACGGCATCCCGTAGGGCACAATTTTCATCCATCTGTGTAAACGGAGTAAACAAATTTACATAAAATCACACATCAGGTCTCAATTAACAAAATACTGAGAGGAAATGGGCCTGAGAAGCTTAACACAACACATTGGTGCTGACTAACGCTGAACAACTGACAATAGATTACTGATAGGCCCCAAACACCCTGTCCACACCTCCTGCTAGGAACTGCACATATGACTGTCATAGATTATATAAATTGGAACTTACCATACAGGCTTAACATGTAGGGTAAACCTTTCTTATTGGAGGATATTTACCGCCTCCTATGTATCCTGGCATAAAAGACTGTGTTAAATTGTAATCATTGGAGATTATGAAAGAACTATTTAAGGTTAATATCGTAGTCTCATGTTGAATAAAGATGGCTCTCCCCTGACTTCTGGTGGCATTCATTTTGTTCATGGATCAAAACAAACAGAATCTAACTGTACATTACACAACTTACACAATGTGTAAAACTGTTGAGAACAAAATAATGTAACAACAGTCAATTGAAACCAAAATCACCAACCGATTGAGGGTTGGATTAAAACGTGTGAATGGCCCCCACGTGCCTATATGCACGCCTGACAACGTCTGGGCTCCTGATGAGACGGCAGAAGGTGTCCTGGGGGATCTCCTCTCTGACCTGGATCAGAGAGCTCCTGGACATTCTGTGGTGCTACTTGGCAGCGTCGGATGCATTGATACATCAACGTCCCAGAGGTTCTCAGTTGGATTCAGGTCTGGGGAACGTGAGGGCCAGTCAATGGCATCAGTGCCTTCATCATCCAGGAACTGCCTACACACTCTGGCCACAAGAGGCCGGGCATTGTCCTGCACCAGGAGGAACCCAGGGCCCACTGCACCAGCGTGGGTCTGAGGATTTCATCCCGGTACCGAACAGTAGTCAGGGTACTATTGGCTAGTATGTGGAGGTCTGTGCGAAACTCCAAGATATACCTTCCCAGACCATCGCTGACCCACCACCAAAGCGGTCATGCTGGATGATGTTGCATAACGTGCACAACAGCATCTCCAGACTCCTTCACGACTGTCACATGTGCTCAGTGTGAATCTGCTCTCATCTATGAAGAGAATGGGACGCCAATGGTGGACCTGCCATTTCTGGTGTTCTCTGGCAAATGCCAATTGAGCTGCACGCTGCTGGGCTGCGAGCACAGAGGACGTTGGACCCTCATGCCACCCTCATGGAGTCTGGCCACCCAGACTAGATACGCAGGGCCAGCTCAAGGCATAAGCAACATTAGAGGTTGCTTAGGGCCCCCGACCGCTAGGGGACCCTAAGCAAAACTCTAGAGCCGGCACTGTAGACACAGGTACATAAGGGACCGGTGATCGCCAGTTACTAAAGCATTAAGTTCATTTCTTTATCGGTTTACTGAAGAACTGGGAACTGAAGAGTCATATGACGCTCCTGCAGACTCATTGGTTTACTGAACAACTGGGAACTGAAGAGTCATATGACGCTCCAGCATGATCTCGTTGGTCTACTGAACTGAGAACTGAAGAGTCATATGACACTCCAGCATGATCTCATTGGTTTACTGAACTGAGAACTGAAGAGTCGTATGACGCTCCAGCATGATCTCGTTGGTCTACTGAACTGAGAACTGAAGAGTCATATGACACTCCAGCATGATCTCATTGGTTTACTGAACTGGGAACTGAAGAGTCATATGACACTCCAGCATGATCTCATTGGTTTACTGAACTGAGAACTGAAGAGTCGTATGACGCTCCAGCATGATCTCGTTGGTCTACTGAACTGAGAACTGAAGAGTCATATGACGCTCCAGCAGACTCATTGGTTTACTGAACTGAGAACTGAAGAGTCATATGACGCTCCTGCAGACTCATTGGTTTACTGAACTGAGAACTGAAGAGTCATATGACGCTCCAGCAGACTCATTGGTTTACTGAACTGGGAACTGAAGAGTCATATGACGCTCCAGCAGACTCATTCGTTTACTGACCTGAGAACTGAAGAGTCATATGACACTCCAGCAGACTCAGATTATCCCCTTAAGGCTCCTTCAACCTGAAACTAGCCTAATCAAGGTGATGCAATGCAATGTAATGGGGAGATAGAGTCTCTCGTTCCTTTCTCCATTCTTTATCAGTCTCAAACACACACACACATTATAACCAATAAACTTGAAATGTATATACACACTAGAAATCCCTCATGTCATGATATGGTAGACGGATCTCTTCTAGTGTGATTGTGTTGACATTCCCAGGCTCTTGTCTTTTTCCCCACTTCCCTTCTCTCTCCTCTCTCCCCACATTCTCTCTTGTCTTTTTCCCCACCTCTCCCCTCTCCCCACCTTCTCCTGTCTTTTTCCTCCCTCCTGAACTCATTCTCCTCTCTCTTACTTCTCTCTCGTTCCTCCATGTCTCACATTGACCAGATTTTCATCCACAGTTTTCATGTTGTCTAAAAATATATCACAACAGGTGAGGTGAATATTTTTGTTGACAGACAATTATTTACTTTGACATGAAATCTTTTTGTGACACTCTTTTTCTCTCTGCTACCTCGTCTCTTCAGGGTAAAATATTTCTACAAAATGGGTGCATTGTAGTGATACACACACACACACACTCAAATCCACACAATCAAGGTTATAATGTTAGTGAAACCACCTCAGAATGTTTAATAGATGTGGCTCTTCCAGAATGTTTTTACAGGCTACCAACCCAGTCCTTTTGATTGTAACTAAATGTAATATCTAAATACTGCTGCCCCTAACATTTCTGAAATAAGTTTATCCCACTTATGCAATTGGAATTTGGATTTCACAAACAGAATCTGTGTTGTAAGCAGTTTCAAGGGGACTGCCCAGGGCACCAATTTTTTTTAACAAAAAATCCTCCTACAGAGTCAAATAGAGGTTAGACGTTTATGAACATACTAATGTGTTATTTAAATGTTACCCTTTTCTGTAACTAAATGCTACCAAAGAACAACAAAACCAAATCATTTTCAAACCATAACACACCATACATTCACGGGACTGGAACTATTCCAGAATGTCTGATGAAGATGGATGACATTTTTTGGTACATATTTCTGCCAAAATTTGATGAACGTGACTGAGATCCTTGAATTTCTGATGAGTGTGATTGAAACTCTAACATCTAACAATTGTGCTTGAAATTCTCCCAGAATGTCTGATGAATGAGGTAGAAACTCTTCCAGAGAAAGGACAGCGAAACGGAAGGATACAGAGGATAGTTGTTTTTCAGTCATTCGCAATTGGTGATGCATTTGTTCTAATTAGTTCACCAAGAATCCTTCTCAATCTCCCTCTCTTTTTCTCCCCCTCTCCACTTCTCCCCATCCCACTCTCTCCTTAACCACCTCTCTCTCCTTCTCTACCCCTCTCTATCTCTCTCCCACTCTCTTTTTCCATCTCTCTCAGTCTTCTTTTTCTTTTGAGTGTCTCAGCAAGTTTCAGGTCTTTTTTTTCTCTTCCCAGTCTTTTTTTCCTCTGTGTTCCTGCAGTGGCAGCACATTTCCTCCTCTCCTCTGTGCCTGAAGCCCAGACCCTCTCTATTGCTTAGGGTAACACACACACACACACACACACACACACACACACACACACAGTGGTCTCCACCCCCTCAGAGAGAAGGGGGGTGTTGTCTCTGGTAATGTGTTTGTGTCCAGGAGAGGTAGAAGGATGGGGATAGAGAAGGGATAAAAAGGTGATATGGAGAGATAAAGAGAGATGCAGATTTGGAGAGATGAAGAAAAATAGATAAAATGATGGAGAAATGTCAACTGAGATGGACAGAAAGAAAGCACTGCACAAAAGGCAAAGGAGAGAGTGAGGGAATGTAAAAGAATGTTAGCACTAACAAACATAATAACACAAACACAGACACACACACACACACAAATATTTACACAAATCATACCTGAGACACAAAAACACACATCATTACTGACATAAAATAATATAAATCATAACTGACACACAATAACGCACACTGATAAAAGACACACACACACACACAAACACACAATTACACACACATTCAAACCCACGAACAAAACCCCAGAAAACCCCAAGACAAACGTACATGCAGACAAACCGACACACACAAATGGAAATGTTTGGAGGGGGCTGACAGACCATCCAGAATGCCAATATTCACGTTCCCTGTAGTCAGACTAGCGCAAGCCTGTTAGAAGTGAGGACGATGCAGAGGGTGAGAGGGTGTGCAAGAGAGATGAAGGAAGGTACCCCGCCAGAGAGACTGTGTGAGGCGATGAGGAGGAGGGATTGGGAGTGACAGGGTTAGGATATGGGCATGAATCTCAACCAGCCCCCCATTACCCTCTGCTGTCCACAGCAATGTGAGCAGATGAACACGGGACGACGGCTCAAACCACACCGCAACGCTGGCGCACTGCTAACAGGGCCCGGGGCTTCTAACAAACACCTGTCTGTGTGTGTGTGTGAGCACTGCAGCTCCATGCCAGCTTGAAAGTGTTTCCAATGTAACTGACGCCATTAACGCAGAACATGACTGATGACCTGCTGGACCGTTTTCAGTGTCAGTGTGCGATATCACGTCCACGATTCACCTGGCAGAAGGAGATGCTTGGGCAGATTTTGGGTGTCAGCTGTCGTCACGAGAATGCCAACAGTTTCAGATTCACCAGAATCACTAAGTTGCTCGAGGAAGAAAACAAACTATCCCCACAGGCAGTCCGGAAAGTGGACTCCCCAGCACGATCTCATCGGTTTACTTAACAACTGGGAACTGAAAAGTCATATGATGCTCCAGCACGATCTCATTGGTTTACTGAACAACTGGGATGGGATATATTTATTCTTCAAAGCGAGGATGGGAGATTCTTCAAAGTCCACTTGTGAAAAATGCTGCAGAGATCCTTACAAAAGTACCTAACAGAGATGACAACCACGCCAACCAATTGGATCAAGTCACAACCTCATGTGAGACAATCAGGTATCACAATTTGGAAACATCCCATCCGATGATGGAAAAAAGTTATATCTGATGAAGCACCGCTGATCACATCCCTTGGTGATGTTAATAAATCTGTGTCATCAGCATAAAGGTTGATGAGGGAATTGCCAACAGCCAGCTCAATATTATTACTATAATCCGAGAATAGGGTTGGCCCAAGAACAAACCCTTGAGGGACACCTATCAATAATACCTTTTTTAATCCTAGGGTGCTAAACCAAATCAATAAATACAGCTGCACCAAACTGATTTTGTCCTGGTAGACAAATATATCCAAGGCCAGCTATGAAGACTGACATCCCCACAGAGAGAACACAACCAGATATTTGACGACAATACGAGGAGTGTGTTCATCTGAGGTGCAGTTTACAGACATAGATAACATTATGATTTGGCGGAAGACTGCAGAGTTGTACTTGGAAGGCATACTAATGATGATATCTATCGGGTCACACTATCCAAAACATATGATGTTGAATTGAAAGGGGGGGTCCATGTCTGAAAGGCTGAGCATATCCATGTTATTCTGCCTAATAAAAAAGACTTGTTCTGAGGAGCAGTGAGGGGGCAATATGTTCCCTTGGGACAGTCAGAGCGCAGACAAAGCAGCGTGAGGTCCATAGTAGACAGTGGTTACAGTGAGATAGATGTTCCTTGAGAGTCTTTTTTAGCAACAGCAAAGCACAGTTTAGGTGGATTATGTATCACAGGTTCTCCCTACAATATATAGTCACCCATCCTCCCCCAAAGGACCCAGCCTGATGTAATATTTTATAACAAGGAATGAAAGTCTCTGAGTTTAAAGCTGATTTCCAGAGCCACGATTCTAAGAAGGCCAGAAAAATGGGTCTCGATGTAATCGCTAATTCTGTCAGCTCATCGAGTTTAGGGAGGAATCTCTGCACGTTCATGTGCATAAATCTGGGGCTTTTGTGATTACAGAAGTCATCAGAGCACTGTTAGCATCCAGCATGATAGAGTTGTTCGCAAAGGAAACCACAGGACACAGGTGTAAATGTACATTTCCAGAGGCCAGCAAGAAGGACAAGATGAGGACAGATCTAACGGCCAAGGGGACGGGGAACCTGAAAAGACAATGACATGAGGGTTTTGCCCACTAGGCTGTAGAGATAGACAGGGGGTTTGGCCCACTAGGCTGTAGAGATAGACAGGGGGTTTGGCCCACTAGGCTGTAGAGATAGACA
>JACXGJ010015670.1:0-13202 GCA_016801105.1 Esox niger | reverse complement strand
TGTGTGTGTGTGTGTGTGTGTGTGTGTGTGTGTGTGTGTGTGTGTGTGTGTGTGTGTGTGTGTGTGTGTGTGTGTGTGTGTGTGTGTGTGTGTGTGTAACCGAAGACTGTATAGATCAACAAATCATGACATTTTGCGTGTTGAAACCAAATAATTAGTCTCCTGGCTGTTTTGGTTGCTTGTATGTTTCTGCAGTCTTAAGAAAGCAAAACATCTTCCCCTTCCCAGGTTGATCAACAAACTTCAACCAGGCTCTGTGAAAAAGATCAACAAGTCCTCCATGAACTGGCATCAGGTGAGCTGCTTGGATGAGTCTCCAGCCATGAGGCGTGTCTGTACATGAGCCAACACTGACTGTGTAAAGTTAATCACAGTTGGAGAACAGGTCTGTGCTATTGTGTTGATGACGCTGTTTTTCCTTTTTAAAGAACAGAAAAGCAGAGTCCTATTAACGTTGACACTTTTTCTGGATCAGTGCGTGTATAGTAGTACATGGGATGGAATGTGGTAGAGTTTAAGTCTGCGTGTGACATCCTTGTTTTTTTTTTTTTAAATCGAAATGACTTATTCCTTTTTAATAACCACAGTGGTTTTGACTTCCCATACTGTACATTCAGGCCAATACTGAGAAGCTCTTCACACATGTCAGCATATGTCCTTGTCTGTTTCCAGCTTGAAAACATCACCAACTTCATAAAAGCCATCCAGACGTATGGCCTGAAGCCCCATGATATATTTGAAGCCAATGACCTGTTTGAGAATGGGAACATGACCCAGGTCCAGAGCACACTGCTGTCTCTCGCTGGCACGGTAATACTGTCTCAACATAACTGTTTAGCTTGCATAACTTATGAGAACAGGCACTTCTGTATTTCTGCTTAGCGGAAGCTTGTGTAAATATGTGTATAGATGGTTTGATATCATATTCTTCATGTCTGAAATGAACATGGTGCCCCTTCAACACACAATGTCCGAAAAGAGCTGTGATCTAATTGCTATCATCCAGAATGTTGTAACCAGAAATATTCTGAACACTTTCCACTGCAGGCCAAGACCAAGGGCTGCCAGTCCCGCGTCGACATCGGTGTGAAGTATGCCGACAAACAGGAGAGGCTATTTGATGACGAGAAGATGAAGGCTGGACAGTGTGTCATTGGACTGCAGGTATGAGGGAATGTTCCCAGTGGGCAGATAAGAATGTTAGCAAGAGGCTAAATAATTGCAGCCTAATTGTCAAAACAGATCTTTTTTTTATTTTATTTATTTTTTTATGTTTACTGAAGTGAAGCCTAGCTCTTATTTTATTTTTTTATCAGATTAAAGACCAGCGTTAAGGGTTACAGCCAGGATAAATTTTTTTCTCATCTAATTACATCTACTCCAGTATTGTCTG
This sequence comes from Esox niger, assembly GCA_016801105.1. Classification (NCBI taxonomy): domain Eukaryota; kingdom Metazoa; phylum Chordata; class Actinopteri; order Esociformes; family Esocidae; genus Esox; species Esox niger. The sequence goes on along the minus strand of JACXGJ010015670.1, from coordinate 11,809 downwards.
TCTGAAAATTTTAAATTCTCACCTCATATATTTTGTTTTTTACTGCAATTGGTGTGTCTTGGCAGATGGGGACAAATAAGTGCGCCAGCCAAGCAGGCATGAATGCATATGGCACCCGAAGGCATCTCTATGACCCCAAGGCCCACATCCTACCACCAATGGACAACTCTACCATCAGTCTACAAATGGGCACTAACAAGGGCGCCAGCCAAGTAAGATGCCCATCTATTTTGTATTTTTTTGTAAAACAAACTTGGAGGTTTTCCAAAATTTTCCCTCATTTAGCTGTTTTCTGATTCATGAGGCACATGTCTTCCATACCTGTAGGGTGATCTGGCCCTGAGTCGACTTCCGGCTATATGCTCTTTCAGCTGCGTACTTGCAGTCTAATGTGAGATTGTCAGCTAACCAACATCAATATTTTGGTACAGCCCATGTATTGTATTCATTGTTGGTTAATGTGGGTCAGTATTTGTGCTGCAAATTCTCTAATTTCAAGAGCTGAAATGAGTACAACCCTCACATGTAAGGGATCAGATGTCATACTGCATTACATTTTCACACTTAATACCTAGACTCATCTGTGCTGTTTCTGACAGTTCTCATTTAAACCTCACTGTGTCCGGAAATGATAACGACACCCAACCACAGCAGTCAAATGTCTATTAATAATGACTCGTCTGTTCAGAGGAGGGTCTATGTTAACACACAGTTCTGCGTTTCAGGCGGGTATGACCGCCCCAGGCACCCGACGTGCCATCTACGACCAGAAGCTGGGCACAGACAAGTGTGACAACAGCACCATGTCCCTGCAGATGGGCTCCAACGCAGGGGCCAACCAGAGTGGGCAGAACTTCGGCCTCGGTCGTCAGATTTACGATGCCAAATACTGCCCCAAACATGAGGGCGAGGATGTGGAGAATGGAGCCAGGCCCGACTACGTCCCCGACTACCAAGATGAGGGTTACCAAGAATTTAAAGAGGATGCAGTGCCGATGTACCAAGAAGAGGGGACCGACTACTGAGAAGAATGTTGTTGGTGTTGAAAATGGAAGAAACCTAAAGGAGGGCTTCTTAGTGATTTAAAAAAAAAAAAATATTATTCGCTTCAATTTTAAACTGGTTCTTATTCTCAGTTACTGGGTGAGCCTGTGAGACCGTTTATTTACCAGTTTGCATTTGGCAAGACCGTACTTCCTTCACAAGATGTATGTTCAAAATTTGTAGGTCCATTTGCAGGTGTATTTGTTTTTTATATGGTGACTCCTGACTTCACCTGTCTTTGATTAAGTGAGAGGCTTTGACAGACAAGATGGTGTTGTAGAAATTGTGGGATACTTAATGGAGAACTGAATTGCTTATTTCCCTCTACAATTGTAAAACATTTCGATCTGTACATTTTAAGGAATTATCATTTGCAGAAGTGGTCAAATAATCCAGTACTTTAAGGAAATAGTGCCTGGAATCTCTTAGGATTCAATGATTTAATATCCTATGTTTGAGAGGGAGGGAAAGGGACCTTTCAAATCAAGGCTAATTTCATTTAATTGACTAAATTGTAGATTGCATTTACCCATGCTTGTATTTATATATACCAAACGGTCATTGTTTATGTAATCTATATACATGTATCTTAAATGATGTGAATTAGAATGTGAATTTGTTGTATCTGTTCAGTATTTTGTACTTGGTAATATAAGACAAGGTGTTGCATAGTAACTTTTCAGACTGAGGAAAGAAAATGTATTTGTGGGACAGTACTCTTCTTTTAAGTCTGCTGACCGCATTATTTCTGTGGAGGAAATATTTCCTTTGTATGCGTAACCAGAACTACTGGAGCCAAGACTTATTTTTTTGGATTGGCGTATTTTGAAAAAGCAATTTTAAAGCTTTCAATATTCCAAACCAGATACTGGATTTTTGTTAGTATTTCATTTCACTGATAAGGGGACCAAAAACATTCAAAACTGTTAACTTTGTCTTTAAGTGATTATTTATACGTGTTTTTATTTTGTATCCAGACTCTGAAGGGAATTGAGCTCATATTAGTATTATATACATTTATTTCCTTTGCTTTTTGAATCATCTTTTCATTTTAAATGGAAACATTTGTTCAAGCTGTAAAATGTGTGAATAGTCCAATAAATATGAATACATTCCAGCTTTGCCAATATGTCGGCATTAAACGTTGTCTCCTTAGTTAAATTCTTGGCATAACTTGAGTTGGACTAAGGTCATTAGTTCAAGTGGCTTTAGTTGGGCTATTGTCAAGCATAAGCAGTATTCTCTAAACAATTGTTTGCCGCATTCCAGAGTCTACCATGCCATTGTTATGGTATGGGAAACTCTGTGTTTGAGACATTGAGTTCTGACTCATTCAGGTCACTAATGGAATAAGGGTTCAAAGTGTTTCGGGTTCCTTCTGTATGTGTCCTTTTCATTCTCCATTACTCACCACTGTCATTCTCAAAATCAAGCAACAGATGCAAGAAAAAAATATCAAACTAAATGGAAAATAGTCTTGTACGCTGATAATGCAAACAAGTGTTAATTCATTAAGACCGCCATTAGTGTGTGAGACTATCCATTTCTCTGCACTGTCATGAATTATCGGAAGTACAAGCCCAGACCAGCAATATATCTAATTTCTAAAGGCATTCTACTGGAAACACTTGTGTTGGTGCAGATGTTTTCCAAATCAGCAGCAACTCTGAGCACCAAGAGCTGTGATGTTGCCAGCCTGTGTTACAACGGGATGTTGTGGTTTCCTGAATCAGAAAGTAAAGGCTGTAAACAAAAGCTGCATTGTAACTATGATTTTTTTATTTAAGGTTTAATTGCTGAGCCAAGGAAAATTAGAAGATGGGTTCAGTTAAGATTTTAGATATCTTTCAGTGCCAGAACAAATTCCTTGTTTGGTGTAAAACTTGGCAATTAAATTCTGATTGTGGTTATATCAATCTGTCCAGTTAGGAAGCATAAGCTGTTGTGAATGTTTTGGTGCAAATGTAAGTGAAAACAGGTGCACTGAAGAGGCAACAGCAAGACAACCCCAAAAATGAGAATGGTTTTGTAGGTGGTGGACACAGAGAATTGCTCCCTACTAACCTTCCTGGTTCTTCTCTAGTTATGCATTTTCCTTGTCACAGTCCTAGTGTCCTTGTCACAACTGGTATCTGCAGTCCATTAAGTTGCACAGGTAGTCCAGCTCCTCCAGGATGGCACATCCTAACAAGGTTCGCTGTCTCTCTCAGTACAGTCTCAAGAGCATGGGGATACCAGGAGGCGGGCTATTACACAAGGAGAGCTGGACCTCCATGTGCTAGCCAACGGTACCCTGACTGCTGTTAGGTACCCGGATGAAATCCTCAGACCCATCGTCTGACCTTTTGCTGGTGCAATGGGCCCTGGGTTTCTCCTGGTACAGGACAATGCCCAGCCTCATGTGGCCAGCATGTTTAGGCAGTTCCCCAGACCTAAATCCTATTAAGAACTTCTGGGACAGCAGATATTGGTGCACCTGACGCTTCCAAGTAGCGCCACAAACTGTCTAGGAGCTCACTGATGCCCTGATCCAGGTCTGGGAGGAGATCCTCCAGGGCACCATCCATTGTCTCATCAGGAGCGTGCCCAGATGTTGTCAGGAGTGCATACCGGCACATGGGGGCCGTACACACTACAGATTCACATTATGAGTTGCCATGATGATATTCACACAAGTTGGAACAGCCTCGGATTTCAATTTTTTACTTTTATTTTCGGTATCAGTTTGAATCCAGCCCTCAGTCAGTTGGTGATTTTGGTTTCCGTTGACTGTTATGTCATTTTGTTCTTAACGAATTAAAGAATGTACAGTAAGGATTTTGTAAAGAGTTCATCGAGACCCGATGTCAGGTCTAAGCAGTGCGCTACAGGCACAGGCTTAGACCAATGTGCCCCCATAGGCTACCAAAGCTGCCCGATTGTCTTGCTGAATGCAGACCTTGTGTCCAGCTGTTCCATAGTACTTGTGATTGACATTACTGTTCTGCTGTTGAATTGAACAATAAAGTGCGGCTACGCTAGTGCTACAACCCATCAACGGCCATGTTTTTCTATGTAGTATGGTAAATGTTCACCTGTGGAGAGCCTTGCCATAATTGAGGACATCGCCAGTTGTTCAGTTGGTCCTCCGAGATTGTGCCAGTTGACATTTATGTTCCAAGTAGGAAGGTGTTGATCTCTAGCCTTGTCACAACAGTTTTATTAATTAAGCAAATTGATATGGTACGAATGAATGTCCAAAGATTATTTAAAGGAGTTACTAAATACATTTTGGACCTATTAATAATATGTATTAATTGGCATAATTGATTATTGAACATTATAAAGAATAAACTAACTGTTACTGTAGTTTAACCCAAGCAGAACCAAAAATGTCAGTTGATTGATATTAAATTCAAATGTATATAAACCTAATAATGGGTGCTAACAAAATTGAATTTACATGAATGGTCAGTGCTTGCACACATACCACTCTGTCTATGAATTTGAGACTGGTTTCAGTTTTCTCGCAACCTGCCTCAGCTTCTTCTACGGGTACGTTAAAATGCTCTATTCTGTCTACCAAAAGCAGCACCCCAATACACAGTAAACTTGTCCGAATGTACTCTAAATGCGCTCATAATTTTGAACAGTCGATTCACGGTGTGCAATAGCTCCATCTACTGGATGAGTGAAATAGAAAATATTTGGTGTGACCGGATATAGATAACCGGATGTCCCTCTGTGTCGCGCGATATTAGGTACAACGAGACTTCGGGATGTTCTTTTCCCCGGAACATCAGGCAAGATGGTAGGTGCCTAATTTTACAAGACCCCAACCATGACAATCTACGTCCATCTAAACTTCATTACAAAATGTTACCGTTATTGACGCATATAGTGCAATCCATTATTCCTAGCAAATTGGTTTATGGATACATTTTCGGGTTAGATAACTTTGATACCATTTCAAAGCTGTGAACTTCTTAAGCTCATACGTTAGCCTGCAGTGCTAATGCTAGTTTGTGGCTTATTGCGTCTTCTCTTTTAGAGACATTCCGTAAGAACCATGCGAACCCTTCTGGCAGTTGCCATAAACGTTGTATATCCACCGTGAACGCTAATACAGTGCCTCCTTATAAACAGTTCACGCGTTACAGTACTCAACAGATCCCAGTCGTCGGCCTTCAGTGTGTCCTGTCTTCAACGTATTTTGCATTGATTCCCTAGGCGGATGTTGAAATCAAGAAAAAGCGTACCTTCAGGAAGTTCACCTACAGAGGTGTGGACCTGGACCAGCTTTTGGACATGTCCTAGTGAGTAAACAAACATTGATGCGCCACTTGGTGTGGCAGTATTCCTGTTTGCATTGTGGTATGTCTGTGAGAGCTCATCACATCCCGTGGGTGTAACTTCCATACCAATGCTAAATGAACCCCCATCTTGCAGAAGGGTAATGTCTGTGACTGGCACACCCTTTCGAAAGTTGGGTACATTGTTTTTGCTTTATCATGCTTGCATGTCATCAGATGACTGAATTACGTTGTGTAATGTGTGTACTCAAACGCAACCCTGGTGGGCATTGACTCTGGCGACCTGGGTTCATTGGAGCGGTACTGAACTCAGACGTAGTCTATTGACCCGGTGCCGGAGTGAATCGCACAGAGTCCCGGGTTAGAACGTGACCGTTTTCTCTCCTCCAGCGAGCAGCTGATGCAGTTGTACTGCGCCCGCCAGAGGAGGAGGCTTAACCGCGGCCTTCGCCGCAAGCAGCAGTCCCTCCTGAAGCGCCTGCGCAAGGCCAAGAAGGAGGCCCCCCCCATGGAGAAGCCAGAGGTGGTGAAGACTCACCTCAGGGACATGGTCATCCTGCCAGAGATGGTTGGCTCCATGGTCGGCGTGTACAATGGAAAGACCTTCAACCAGGTTGAAATCAAGGTGAGGGATGGAGAAGACCTCTGACCGTCACACACACACACACCCCTGGCAGAGGTGGCTATTAATGACAACTTGTAGTTAATAGCATTTTCTGCTGAAGTTCCCTCATGTGATGTAAGTGTGTTATTGCTGCCCATCTGCGTGCAGTGTCATTTGTGTTACAGTCCTGTAACGCACTTAAAACCCTACCAATTTCCTCCATGTAGACCACTGATATTGTTGGTTACTTAACTAATAAATCCATGTGTGTCTGCTGTCTTCACTATTAACTTTTGTCCTTTGTGTTCCCACTGACATAACATGAGTGGCACCATTCCAAGAAATACAAGTTGATTTCTTTGTTTGGTTCTTGTTCTATTCCTGAATTGGGGTCCTGTCTTTTTGATCCTTCAATCATTTGTGTAGAGGCTATTTGTACAGGTTGTTGGTAGTTCAGTCACAGGTATTTTCATTGGGTAACTTTTTTTGGCCTTTCACAATTTCCTGTAGATTTGCATTACCTCACTGAATATTTGCATGTTTTACGGAGGCATGACATGTTTTGGTGTACTAGTTCTAGCATTGGAAGTAGGCGGAGCAATGAAAAGGGTCCCGAAGGAGAGGTTGAAGAATCCTTGGTTTAGAAATGGTTTTGTGTAGATCTTGTACTCCCCAACCGAGGCAACGGTTCAATTCAGCCCCTGCACGTTGTCCCGCCTGTATCTCCTCATGCCATTTCACACAGTCAAGCGTTAGAATGCCCTGCGGTTCACTAACGTGTACATTTGTCTCCGCAGCCGGAGATGTGCGGCCACTACTTGGGGGAGTTCTCCATCACCTACAAGCCAGTCAAGCACGGCCGTCCCGGTATCGGAGCCACGCATTCTTCCCGTTTCATCCCACTGAAGTAGAATGGCTGCTGTCTTTGTATAAATAAAATTTGGGTGCTCAAGAAATGTTGTCTCCGTTGGCTTTGCATTGAACTATATTTTTTTTAATTTATCAATTTGTTAGTCAATTTGAAACTCATTTAAAGTGGACTTAGTGGTGAACGCTAAGGATTTTACTCTTGACTGCTTGTTTTCAATGGTTTCCCAATTGGTAATTTACTTGTATGAGCAGGCTTTGTGCATCCACTTCTTTTATAGAAGAAATGACTACCACTATACTGTTGAGCTGGTCAATTAAGTCATAAAATATTTAGGTCAGATAGTGGTTTCTAAAACATTAATAAACGTCCTAGGTTGCACATAGAATTAAAAAAAGGTTTCATTTCATCAATGAAATCATATTAGATTTGAGTTGAATGCCTGTACCGTTTCAATTGAACGTTAGGGCTAACTGCATTTTCCAATGCAACACTGGAATTGTTGCTAGTTATGAGAAAGTAATCACTTTCTGATTTTGGATTCTACTTTGCGCAGCGGCCGGTGCAGTGTGATCCCTACGAACACTGCTTAATAGGAGCGGTGCGGCCCTGTAAAAGTGCCGAAGCATTATCCCCCGGGTTAAAGGTTCCTGGGTGTTCTCCTTCGCGATCTACGTTTGCGTCTGGCCACATTCTGGGCCATGGACACAACCTTTAGTATTATTAATATTTGTTTTTTAATAACTAGCTAGTAAAGCCAAGGACTGTTGGGGACACAAGTATTGGCCGAATTGGTAAGTATTCGCTTTTAAACTCATTTTCGAAAGGATGTAACGTTGGCGACATGACTAGCTATGGATCCAGCTAGCTCATATAGCTGGTAAACCCGAGAACTGTCATGAGAAAGCTGTCATGTAACATTCTGTGCTTGCTAGCTACAAAAACAGTGGTAATATCTTACTAGATTTACGTTTTGATGTAACACGTTCGTTTTATTGGTGATACGGTGTAGCAAATCACAGTGTTGTTGCTGATATGAAGCTACAGCTAGTTATTGTATGACCCCTTGATGAGAACAAAGATACCCGGTGGTAGCTAGCAATGTCGTACGTTACATTATTTCCTCTTCCCTGTATTCATTTTCTTATTTTGGTTTCCAACCTAGCAGGTGTTTTGAATCTACGAAACTTTACTTAAAATTATTTTACTTGCGTAAAGAATGGTTTATGAATGGGAGGAGAAATGATTGACTCCGATTATGCTGTAGTCATTCCAAATATGACTGTCCAAAGCCAGAGGATGTGCTCTGAGTATGTATGACAAAAACAGGTTGTCAACTATCACTTCCTGCTTTTCCGGACACAGAAGTGATACTTATTTGTAGCTCTTATACTACGACGACGTCCATGTTCTAATTCCAATTCCCTAGCTTGCCCATAATTTTTTTCTGCAGATCTAGGACTAATTTGCTACTTTGCCGAAACAAAAAAAGGTTAACACACCGTCTGCTCCTTCTGTACCTTCCGTGTGAAATTGTAAAAGCCGGGCTAAGAGCTGAGGGCTCGTAGGTCTGTTATGACAGTTTTCACTGAGCAAGTCTGTTGGTTTTTACATCACCTTCGTTCGCATGTCTTTCGCGATAGCAAGCACCAGTTTCCTGAAGGGCCGTGTCCACCCTGATAGCCCACCTGCACAGTTTATAAAGATGTCTATAGGCCTACTCTCTACTCACTGGCAAAGTTAATTACTTGTTTTTTACTGTCACTAAACACCGCGATTAAGGTGTCCAGCAGATCCAACGAAACAACGGTTGGAATGTGGGACATTCCTTATGTCTCTGCTGACTTCCACACCCCGAATACCACATCTGAAATTACATTCATGATTGTCACAATGATTAAGACGGGCCGAATCAGAATGAGGTGGATAGATTTTAATGTAAATAATTTTTTTCACTGTATTATGTTAAATGTTTAAACCTCAGGTTTCAGAATCTGGTTGAGGCTTGTTGGCCGGTGAATGCATAGAGTGAAGAAGGTCAAACTTGCAGATAAAACAGAAGGTTACTGGAAAAGGTATGGCGATGTCTCATCCGGCTACCTGTGTGTGTGTGTGTGTGTGTGTGTGTGTGTGTGTGTGTGTGTGTGTGTGTTTGTGTGAAGACAGGCCAATTCTGACCAACAAAATGTGTCTGTGTGCATGCGTGCGTAGCGTACTAAAGTGTTAGGGTTCGTGTTGTCTCTTTCCTCACTCTAAGCTCTTTAGAAGTGAACATGACAGCGGTAGACACACTAACAGACAGCACTGAGGTAGTGGAGATGGAGGACGTCCCGTCTCAGTTCTATGTGGAGAAGCACTCCTGGGATGGCCTGCGTGACATCATCCACAGCAGCAGGAAGTACTCAGGAATGATCGCCAACAAAGCGCCTCATGATTTCCAGTTTGTGCAGAAGAACGATGAGTCAGGCCCTCATTCCCATCGACTTTACTACCTCGGTGAGCCGAGGCCATCTGCTCCTGGCGGTGGTCACTTTGGTTTGCTCAGTGCCTCACTGGCTCCTTTAGCGTACGTTTTGACATTGTTGCGAGTTGATCCTTTGGTCGCACGTTTTCACCTCTTCCGTTTTTCTTCATCTACTAGGAATGTCTTATGGAAGTAGAGAGAACTCACTGCTTTACTCTGAGATCCCCAAGAAGATCCGTAAAGAGGCCCTCTTGGTGTTGTCTTGGAAACAGATGCTGGATCACTTTCAGGTGATTATCTCGTATATCATTTGTGCTTCATTGAAACCAAATGGCATCCACGCCTGGCAACGATGACATTTTACTGAGTCTTTAAGACAAGGGAATTTTAATGAAATGGTTGTAAGTATGAATGAAATTCATTGCTAATCCGCCTGCAGTGTAATCAAAACGTAGAGCATAGCATAGATTCACAAGTGCGCCGACAATTATTCAGAACATTTCAGTCACAGAAAGGAGTGGTTAAATAAAGGATTAATCATGAAATAATTATGATAAGTTGAAAATTCCCTTTCCTTGGGTTCCAGGCCACTCCGCACCAGGGGGCCTATTCCCGGGAAGAGGAGCTCCTCAGGGAGCGTAAACGTCTGGGAGCATTTGGGATCACCTCCTATGACTACCACGCCCAGACCGGCCTGTTCCTCTTCCAGGCCAGCAACAGCCTCTTCTACTGTCAGGACGGGGGCAACAATGGCTTCCTCGTGAGTCCCACATATAAAGACGTTAGGACGTCAGCGGTTGTCCCTGTGTGCTTTTAATGAACATGTCTGATCCCTTAAAACTCGTTTATTGGTTTCACAGGGCTTTGCACTCTCCCTCCCTCCCTCCCTTACTTCACTGAGTTGGTCCGTTGGTATTAGTCAATGCCTTCTAGGACCTGGGTTAGCTGTGTGTTGGTTTAATGCAGTGGCTTTCAAGCTTTTTGGCCTGGAGGTTCGCAACTGTGGCTGCAATAAATAACCTTGGTTGTCTTAAGTTGACATAAGTAGGTCTGGTAGTAATTAACAATCGCTTTGTGGTCATAACTGATACATGGATTGTGATATAGTCTAATACACGATGACACGATGCTGGTGTCCTCGTGCTAGTGGAAACTTTGATGTGCTCTGCAAGCAACCCAGGCGCGGTAGCGGAGTGTGCTGGGCGACGGCACAGCTTTGGTTCCAAATCGCTGTCTGTGAGAAGGGCATGGATGTGGGACTTGAAACGGCGCTGCGGTGAAGGTGTGCTCACAAATATACACTGATCCTAAGAGGGACAGTGTTTTTGCAGACGAGATGTAGGTGCTATCTGGAATTGGTTTTCCATAACTCAGGCATGGATCTGGATGCTTGAGAGGCATAGGTTTTCCCTGTTTGCTGGTAAATGCGCATTTTATTCAGGGCCTGTTGAAGTTTCAGCTGAGAACTTAATCTTCTCTATGGGGAAAAACGGTTTAGTGGATATGTTTGAACAGAGTTAACCACTTTCCCCACCGTATCCATCACTCTTGTTAGGTGTCTGCTAATTTGCCATGCAGCGCTTGGCGGTGCAGTGAAACGTTAACAAATCAGGGCAGTCCTTCAGCATTTCAAAGACAAGTCCTCTGTGTTAACCAGTCAGTGCCAGGGCATCGTCCGGGGTGAATGAGGCCATGGATGACGCCGGAACCTTCATGTCTTTGCAGACTTGACTAATCGCTCTGTAAATGTCTTTGGCCCAGGTCCAGTCATGGAGCGATTTCAGTGACAGAATGTGTGTTTATTTCATCCTCTGCTTCTGGTTGTTTTTCTCCCCTGGCAACGAACTTGTCCATTTTGTCTTATTCACTGGCAGGCAGCACAGGACAATATCCCCCTCCCCTAGATCTTGGATGATTAGCGGGTTTGTGTCGGTACTGATAGGACCCCCTTTTTTTATTATTATACCTAAACTGTACAAAGAAATTCAAAGAGCAATTGCACATACTCCTTGTTTTCGTTCACCGTGGCTAAACCCTTCCATTTCAAGGACCCCCACCCATTCCCTCTCTCGAAGGTAAGCGAGTATATGCGCCCCCCCCCCCCCCCTTGGATCTGTTCGGGATCCGACTGTCTTGCCTATGCTAGTTATTGTGGGTAACCATGAGTAAACAGTCACATTACAGTTGAGCTTGCGGGGCCACAAGTTTCATTGTGGAGGGCCGAATGTGGCTCGGGGGCCGCAAGTTGAGACCCACTGGATTAACACATACTGACCAGCATGTTGGTGTGCATACTAAAAATCATCTCAGCTAAAACGTCTGTCTACCACTGAATCTGTCTTTTTATTATTTCTCATTGTGTCTCAATAGCGGCAATTATTGGAAAACTATCTGTGCCACTGAATGTGTGTGTGCTGCACAGTAACTGAGCCCCCAGCAGTGAATGACTGTCTATAGTATCTGTCTATGAGTCTGTATGTTATCTGTCTACGAGGCTGTATGTTATCTGTCTACGAGGCTGTATGTTATCTGTCTAC
>JACXGJ010015669.1:0-13241 GCA_016801105.1 Esox niger | reverse complement strand
TAGTGTCTGATTATGCCTAGTTGTGGTGTTATGGGGGTGGTACTCACTGGTTTGAGCCACGTAGTGTCTGATTATGCCTAGTTGTGGTGTTATGGGGCTGGTAGTCACTGGTTTGAGCCACGTAGTGTCTGATTATGCCTAGTTGTGGTGTTATGGGGGTGGTACTCACTGGTTTGAGCTGCTCGCTGTTGACTTTGCGTCTGTAAAGAAACAGAGCTGTGATGGTATTTCCCGCTCTTGCCGCCTGGATGGGAGTTGGAGTCACATACAGGAAATCCTAGTGGAGAGAGATGAAGTGAGCGGACTAAATCTATCCATTGTTTGTTCATTGGAAAGCACACAGCAGAATTAGAGTGCAGGATGAAAGACAAGTGAAAACAAGCTTTTTTTTTCTTTTTTTTCCTTTGCCAACAAAATCTCCAATCCAACACCATCACATCCCGAGATGTTCACAATAGCTCACATATTTTTATGATAGGATACAGGAAGAAATTGAAGAGTTGAAGGCGCTAAGGAGGAGTGACCATCTGGGAACTGTAGGAGAAGAGTCTACTGAATACTCATCTCTTCATCTCCAAGTCCTTAAAGGAGAGAAGGGATTTTAATTTAGGAATAGTCCTCAGATGAAAAAATCTACCTTTGACAACAGAATTCATTTGTTTGTCAAATTTCAAGGCAGGATCAAAGATAACACCGACATTTTTTGCAAGGGGGTGCAAAAAATGAGGTACTCCACATATGATTGCTGCTGAAGAGGAGGGTAGAACTTTGCTGGCAATACTCATTTCAGGGCTGCGGTTGGTGTCCCTTTCGTTGATGATTGACAATGTGGGTGGATTTACTTTGTGTCTGCTTCCCTTGGATAGGGCCACAGTGTCACTGGAATGTGGTTCATAGGAATGCGGTCCATTAAAATGTGGTCCATAGAAATGCGGTCCATAAATGTTCTTGTCTCCTGCTCCGTTCAAGCTTAGGAGAACATGAGGTCTTGGCCCACACCTCGATTCGTTGCTGCCACTTTCCAAAGTCCTCCTGGCTGTGTTGCAGATGAAGAAGATACCTGACGATTCCAGCTGCCAGTTTGATAACCATCACCCCTCTACCTGGTGGTTTTTCCTAGCCACTGTGCTTTAACATTGTTGTTGCTTGCTCCTTGGGGTTTAAGGCTGGGCATTTTGTAAAAGCACTTTGTGACAAATGCTGATGTAAAATAGGCTTTATAAATACATTTGATTGATTGATTGATTGAAGAGTGAGAGATAAACGCCGGGCCGCAAATAAACTTTTTGGTTCACCAGTCACTGTAGCAAGTAGATTAAATGTCCACCAACCAGTCAGATTATTTCCATCCATTACAACATCAAACACAAAAAACAGAGTATGCTCTGTAGAGTTTCCTCATGAAAACATGTTTTTCACGGAACACATAATCTGGTGTAATGCACAATTTCCACATAAGGTGGTTATTTGAAGACTGAATGTCTCAGATAAAATGTTAATAGACCAGCAATGTTAATAGACCTGTGTTTGTTTTGGTGGAATTAATTCCAAAGACAGCCAAAATCCAAAGACAGGGTCTTCATTATGTGGCCCGGGTGAAGGAGATATGTGAGTGAGTAACTATGTACAGTAGAACGGTACCATGCCATAGTAGTTGCTGTTGACCATGATTGGTCCGCGTCCTCTGAGGTAGATGTACTCCTCCCACCAGTCGCTGACCTGTGATTGAGAGGAAAAAAAATATATAGGGAGAGAAAGGGAGAGACAGATAGTGAGAAACAGACAAACAGAGGCAGTGATAGACAACGCACACAGAACAATAAAATAATGATAGACATTAAATCATTACAAAACTACTATGGAATTCAGGAGCGAGTGTGTGCGTTTGTGTATGTGGGATCCTGAAAACGGGAGCGAACAAACAAAAGAGTGTGTTTGTGTGAATTAGTGTGTAAGAGTGCGTACTTGAGAACATGCGTTGACAGCGGCTTACTCACATAGTTGGTAGCCCACAGGGCTTTGAGTTTGAGATAGCGCTGCAGCCTGTTCCCCAGTGTCTTCTCAAACTGAGCAGCCAGGGTGGTCATCCTCTCGAACCCCGGCCCACTCAGCAGTGGACGCACCGACTCCAGGTACTGTAGGTGTGTAGCGTAGGGCTTAGGCACATGTTTACATTTGTTTAATGTGCACCAGTTACTCTGAATAGTCAGGGAACATTTCAACACCTTTGCAGCAAACTGTGAAAAGCAATACTAGAATGAATGTGCTTCTGTTCAACCAACACTGACAATAATTTATCATCAGACAGCTCACACAACATTCATTCAGCACATCTCTCCGTCACACGTGAGTCAAGCCCCCAGGGAAAGCTTGAACCTAGATCTGGGCACTCACCCTCTCCAGAGTGTCCTTAATGGGCGGGACGGGCAGGCAAGGTAAAGAGGTCTGATAGCTGTATAGGAGAGGCTTCCTGCCAGACAACAGGCGCACTAGTGTCTAAGAGAAGGGGTGGAAGGAATGGAGAGAGGCGTGAGAGCAGTGTGCTATTACTTTGGGTACTCATTTCATCACTGCATTGCATCTATTTTACAACCCTGTTTCCTAAAACGTTGGGATGCTGCATAGAATGGAAGTACAAATAGATTGCAATTATGTGCAATTAATTTATCCCAGTATTTAACTGAAAATAGCACAAAGACAACATATCAAATATTGAAATGAATAATACACGGACATTTTGAATTTGAAGGCAGCAAAAAAATTCTAAGGAGTTCAGACTGGTGCATTTTCTTCTTATAACAATGCTGAATTGGGTTTAAATAGTTTTGAAAGTCAAATGTATTCCCATTCTAGCTTGATTTACAGTTAAGTCTGGAAAACATTTGGACACTGACATAAGTTGTTATTTTGTTTGTTTACTAAAATATGTTAAAGTTACAGTTCAATAATGCATATGGGCATAAAGTGCAGTCTCTCAGCTTTAATTTGAGCATATCCACATTCAAATTGGAGGAATAGGAATAACAGCTCTAATATATAGACCCTGTTTTTCAGGGGAAGAAAAGTAATTGGACCATTGTCTCAAAAGTTGTTTCATGGACAGATATGGGTAATTCCTTTGTTATTTCTTCATTAATTAAGGAGGTAAAAGGTCTGGAGTTGATTCCAGGTGTGACATTCGCATTTGGAAGCTGTTGCTGTTAACCCACAACTTGTGGTGAAAGGAGATCTCAATGCAAGTGAAACAGGCCTTCCTTAAAGTGCAAAAATAAAATAATCCATCAGAGAGATAACAAGACATTTTGAAGTGGCCAAATCAACAGTTTGGCACCAACTGAGAAAAAAAGAATGCACTGGTGAGTTCTGCAACACAAAGACATGGATGTCCAAGGAAGACAACAGTGCTGGACGATCGTAGGATCCTTTTCATGGTAAAGAAAAAAAACTTCACAATAGCTCTTAAATATGGAGCCATGCTGTTGTAACACATGCAGAATGTTTGGCATTGTCTTGCTGAAAATAGCAAGGTCTTTCTTGAAAAAGACATCTGAAAAAATGTTTGGCCTTCTCCTTAATATACAAAGATTTCTCTTTGAAATGTTACATTGAAATTGTTTTAATTGTTGCACTGTTTGCCTGCGCAAATCCCTCACCGTCCTCACTTCTGACACACCCATCTTCTCTGGAATGGTCTTTTAATACCCAGTCACGTTACTGACATGTTGCCAATTTACCTAATGTGTTGTGAGACGCTACAACAGGTACAGTTATTCAGCATTACACAACTTATCCAGCCTTATGTTGCCTCTGTCCCAACTTTTTAGAAATGTGTTTCCTGGATCAAATTCAAAGTTGGCGCATATTTTTCAAGAAACAATATCTCGGTTTCAACATTTCATATGTTGTCTTTGTACTATTTTCTATTACAGTTTAAGTGATTTGCACATCATTGCATTCTGTTTTTCTGTACATTACACAGCATCTGAACTTTTTGCCGGACCGTGTAAGAGGAGACTGAATGCCATTGACTGACAGAGGGACTGCCTGACAGACAGACACTTGTTATACAGCGTAGTGGTTCTCTCCCATGCAGGGGACTTGTGTTCGAGACTTTCTGCACTCAAAGCAAATCATGCCTTAGGATTTGTTCAGGACAGAAAAAACTTTGTTGGATACAACTTTCAGTAGCTAAGTTATAGTAAGCATAACATAAAATTGTTTAAGGTTATTGTGCAACTATTTCTGGTGGTTTTCAAAGTATGCATCCATGCATGCTTTTTGGGGTAATTTGGCAAGATCTAAACCGCTTGGGGTTCAAGTGTACGCATTGCTATGTATCATAGTGTTAAAAAACACAGCCACTCACATGGGAGACCCAGGTTTAAATCCAGTGAGCAACAATTTTCATTCCTTTCAAATTGAGTGCCGGTTTAACTAGGCTTGCATGGTTCTTTTTCTTGTTTGGAAATGGGATTGTACCTCATATTTCATTCAACCCACCCACACATCCATCAACTACCCATCAATCAATCAGCCACTCACTCATCCATAGATCAGTTTTGAAAGAGAAATCTCAATGCGTGGGGCGAGGCGTGCAAAGAGGTTGTGGGGCGAGGCGTGCAAAGAGGTTGTGGGGCGAGGCGTGCAAAGAGGTTCTTAAGTAAACCGGTTCCTCCGGCGTACATACCACCCAGATTCTGGTAGTGGTAGAGATGTGCCCGTGTTGTTCAAACATCCAGCGGTGGTAGGAGAGCAGCAGCTTCAGACAGAACCTCAGAATCAGGATGAGAGACAGCCACAACAGCGTGCTAACCACCAGCACGGACACCACCGTCTGGGCCTGCAGACTCAGACTGCTGAGGGGACGGGGGTGGGGAAATCAAGACAGAAAGACACAAACAAACAAAAGATAGACAAAACAAAGTTAGTTGGTGTGCAAGATGAAGAGATAATTACAACTCTCAGTCAATGACAATGTTTTCTAAAAACAATCATCTGGCGACCTCTATTGGTCAAAAGTAGTGCTGCATTAAACACATACCAAAGGCTACCATTACTTAGCAGGAAAACTTTTTGCTTCATTATCAAAATGTGTTTATCTGAAATTAAATACCCAACAATGAATCAGATTCTTACCTTACCCATACCCTAAACTCAATATTCTAACTTACTTAACAAATCTTAAATGAACCATTTAGAACTTTCCTGATTTGCAAAAAGTATTATAAATATTTGGGAGAGTCGGCAAACAACAATATGTCATGGTTCAGTACATTTTGAAATCCAGGTACACAAGCGCACACACACACCATCTATCTAGACACTGAATGTTGTCATTGAAAGAGAAGTGTAACCCTGATGAAATGCTTGACACGTCCAAGCGCTGTAGAGTGAGTTTGAAGGTGTTTCCCTACAACAGCGTTGCTACAGTCAAGCCTTCTGCAACAAATTGTTTAAAACCATGATCATTGGGCAGCATGTTTAGTTGTGTTTGTTGTGCTGAAATTCTCACTTTCATATGAAGGACTAGTCAGAACACTGTTCTGCCAGAACACAACAAAACAGCTAGGGTGCACAAAGTAGAATGTTCATGCCAAAGCATTCTTTAAATGATTCAGAAAAAATATGTTAAAAATTACATCATTATATGTACATTTGCTATAAATCTGGCAAAATTATCAACATCCACATGTACAGTTAGGTATGGAAATATTTGGACATTAACTCAATTTTCATAATATTGTCTCTGTAAGCCACCACAATGCATTTGAAAATGAAACAACTGAGATGCAATTGAAGTGCAGCTTTTTAGCTTTAATTCAAGTAGTTGAACAAAAATATCATATGTGTAGGATCTGAGCATTAACAACTACAATATGAATGTATGGTCCATTAGAAGTGAATGTGCCTAGATATTGAGAATAACAGAAAGTTAAGATTCTCCCTGTTGGTTACGCTCTGGTAACCACAGGAATTGTTTACATTGACCATTTGGTGTGGGGGTTAGTGTCTTGGCTTTGCTAGGTAAACACACCCCTCAAGGTATTTAACAGCTTGTACCCCACATTACAGTTGAGAGAGTAGAGAGAGACTAAGAGAGTAGGGAAGAGTTTGAGCCTGTAACATCATGTGCTAATAGACTATCAATATGCTGCAATAAACATTGAATACTCTCTCCCTTGACAACCGAGTACGCAAGTTATTATTACTACCACTATACGACATGGCTGATTTCTAACATATGCAATGTTTAGGAACTGCAACAATTTTCATACAGTCTCCTTATTTCGGGGGCACAAATATAATTGGCCAAATTAACACATTCATAAATAAGATCTTCATTTTTAATACTTTGTTGAGAATCCTTTGTGGGCAATGACTGCTTGATGCCTGGAACACATGGACATCACACCACTGGGTTTCCTCTTTGGGATACTTTGCCAGGCCTTTACTGCAGCTGTCTTTAGCAGTTTGCTTGTGGGTTTTTCTGCCTTTAGTTTTGTCTTCTGCAAGTGAAGTGAATGCTCTATCGGGTTGAGATTAGGGGATTGACTCGGCCATTGCAGAATACTTATTTTCCATGAAAAACTCCTGGGTCGCTTTCGCAGTATGTTTTAGGTCAGGGGTCTCCAAACTATTCCACAGAGGGCCGTGTGTCTGCGGGTTTTTGGTTTTTCCTATAAATTGGTTCCCAGTTCACACCTACACAACCAGGTGAAGGTAGATATTAACCAATCAGTAGCCTAATTAGTCAATCAAGTACAAGGAGAGAGAGAAAATCTGCAGACACACGGCCCTCCGTGGAATAGTTTGGAGACCCCTGTTTTAGGTCATTGTCAATTTGTAAAGTGCCATCCAATCAACTTCGCTAAATTTGGCTGAATCTGAGCAGACAATACAGTGAGGGAAAAAGTACTGTAATTGATCCCCTGCTGATTTTGTACAGTGAGGGAAAAAAGTATTTGATCCCCTCCTGATTTTGTACAGTGAGGGAGAAAAGTATTTGATCCCCAGCTGAATTTGCATGTTGGCCCACTGACTAAGAAAATAACAGTCTATAATTTTAATGGTACTGTACGTTTATTTAGACAGCGAAAGACAGAATAACAACAAACTATTTGAGAAAAACATATGTAAAAAATGTGGAACTGAACTGACTTGCATTTTAATGAGGGAAATAAGTATTTGATCCCCTCTCAATCAGCAAATGAACATCTGAATGATTCAGAGGAGAACTGGGTGAAAGTGTTTTGGTCAGATTAGACCAAAATCTAGCTCTTTGGCATCAACTCAACTTGCCGTCTTTAGAGCAGGAGGAACGATGCCTATGACCTCAAGAACACCCACCGTCAAACATGAAGGTGGAGATATTATGCTTTGGGGGGGTTTCTGCTAAGCAGACAAGATAAGTACACCGCATCAAAGGGACAATGGACAGGGACATGTATCGTCATATCTTGGGTGAGAACCTTCCCTCAGCCAGGGCATTGAAAATGGGTCATGGATGGGTATTCCAGCGTGACAGTGACCCAAAACATACGGCCAAGGCAACAAAGGAGTATCTTAAAAAGAAGCACATTAAGGTCCTGAAGTGGTCCAGCCAGTCTCCAGACCTTAATCCCATTGAAAATCTGTGGAGGAAGTTGAGGGTTCGAGTTGCCAAACATCAGCCTTGAAACCTATATGACTTGGAGAAGATTTGCAAAGAGGAGTGGGACAAAATCCCTCCTTAGATGTGTGCAAACCTGGTGGCCAACTACAAGAAAGATCTGACCTCTGTGATGCCAACCAGGGTTTTGTCACCAAATACTAAGTAATGTTTTACAGAGGGGTCAAATACTTATTTCCCTCATTAAAATGCGAATAAATTTATAACATTTTTGACATGCATTTTTCTGGATTTTCTGTTGTTATTCTGTCTCTCAACGTTCAAATGAATCTACAATTAAAATGATAGACTGACCATAACTTTGTCAGTGGGCAAACTTCCAAATTCAGCAAGGAATCAAATATGTTTCCCTCACTGTATATCTCTATACACTTTAGACTTCATCCGTCTGCTTCTGTCTTCTGTAACATCATTGATAGACACCAGTGACCCAGTGCCACTGGAAGCCATGTATGGCCAAGCCATCACCCTGTCACCACAATGTACCAAACTGTTGATTTGGCCACTCCTAATGTTCCTGCTATCTCTCTGATTAATTTTATTTGCAGCCTAAAGATGTCCTGTTTCACTTGCATTGAGAGCTCCTTTGACCGAATGTTGTGGGTTCCCAGCAACAGCTCCCAAATGTGAATGCCACACCTGGAATTAATTCCAGACCTTTTACCTGCTTAATTGATGAAGAAATAACAAAGGATAACACCTGTTCATGAAACAGCTTTTGAGTCAAAGGTCAAATGTATTTTTGTCCGTTGAAAAATAGGGGTCATCATATTAAAGAGATGTATTTCCTAAGCCCTTCCTTCAATTTGGATGTGAAGACCCTCAAATGTAAGCTGAGACATTATTTAACGGTTACTTGAATATATTTTGGTAAACAGCCAAAATAACAAAACTTAAGTCCGTATCCGATTATTTATTATATATTGCCATGACCTTGGCAAAGCCATTACACCGCCCCTCCAAACAGCATTGTGGGTTGTCCACCCGACTGTGGAGCTGAAGGTTCAAGTCTGAAGGTTCAAGTCACTCCAGACATTGTGCATACAGACACGTGGGGGCATGTCAGTCACATTATGAGTTGCTGTGATGAAATTCATGCAAAATGGAACAGCTGTTTTACTGTTTCAATAGATTTTCTGTGTGAGTTTGAATCCAGCCCTGACTCGGTTGGCGATTGCCAACTCTAGTCATTTCTTGTTAAAAACACTTTAAAGGGGCAGCTACATGTTGATCAGGGATCAGACATTCGATGTAGACTGAATTAGATAAAATAAAATGTAAGATAATGTAAGGAAAGTACAGGAAGGGGCGCCAATGCAGGTGGTGGCTCAGCCATTGGAGCAGAGGGAGGCTCCACCCCCGAGGCAGGAAGGGCCACTGGAGCAGAGGGAGGCTCCACCCCCGAGGCAGGAAGGGCCACTGGAGCAGAGGGAGGCTCCACCCCCGAGGCAGGAAGGGCCACTGGAGCAGAGGGAGGCTCCACCCCCGAGGCAGGAAGGGCCATTGGATCAGAGGGAGGCTCCACCCCCGAGGCAGGAAGGGCCACTGGAGCTGAGGTGTGAGGCGGCGACGGCAGGGCCTTATCAGCAAGCCACTAAAAGGCTCTGGGCACGGGAGCCCTGGTGCGAGTGGTCAGACCTGGAACTACTGGGCTGGAGAATGGCTGGCAGGGACGGGAGGCCCAGTGGACCTTTGCCTCCTTCATCATCCCCTGGTCCCGATGCTGCAGGGTCTCATCCCATAGTGGGGTAACAGGTGCCCCTCGCCCCTCGTCCTCCACGTGCTCCAGGTCAGCTCCCCTGACTGTGCGGTCCGGTGGTAGGGGCACCACTTGCCTTCTCTCGCACAGAACCAACAGCCCACCCCCAAAAAATATGAATGGGGGTCTTCTGGGCTGGCTGCTGGGCCTGTGCTCGGGAACTCCAACATGGTATCCCCTGGCGTCACCGTCGCCCAGAGGGGAACCAGAGCAAGACCACAAAGGTCGTTCTACCACCACAGTCCAGCTCAGCTTGATTCTGTTGTGGTGGATCATTCTGTCACGGTCAGGGAATGGCAGGACACAAGGTGTACAGCGAGAGGAAGGAAACATCCTATTATTGCTTCTTCACAGGCAAACCGCAAACTGAGGCATAACGCACAAACAATAATCCACAAGACAAAGACCAAAAAAGGAAACTTAAATAGGGTCCCCAATTAGAGGCCAGGACCTGACATTCGAACACCAAAACCAAGTAACTATTTCTACGCCTCGCTGCCTCCCTCTACCTCTCTCCCTTCATCTGTCCATCCCTCAGCCACCAGGGATCAGTCTTCCTCCTTATCTCCCTTACTGTGTGACGGCAGGCAGGTCGTGAGAGATGTATTTAGTTACCTGACAGGTAGGTGCTCCCGGATCTTGGCAAAGAGACCCATGGAGAGGTCGGAGCGCGTGTACATGGTGGCCAGTGTGGCTATGAACACAAACAGCCAGGAGGAAGGGCTGGCAGGATATACTCCTTTGATCACCCTGTTCTGTCACAACAGAAAAACAGTTCAGAAAAAAAATCAGATATTAAATGCTGGTCAGAATAAATCCAATAAACAGGAGAGCAACTGGTAGGACATAGAATAAATATAGATAACCCTAACCTATCTGGTAGGACATTGAATAAATATATATAACCCTAACCTAACTGGTAGGACATAGAATAAATATATATAACCCTAACCTAACTGGTAGGACATTGAATAAATATATATAACCCTAACCTAACAGGTAGGACATAGAATAAATATAGATAACCCTAACCTAACTGGTAGGACATAGAATAAATATGGATAACCCTAACCTAACAGGTAGGACATAGAATAAATATAGATTACCCTAACCTAGCTGGTAGGACATAGAATAAATATATATAACCCTAACCTAACTGGTAGGACATAGAATAAATATGGATAACCCTAACCTAACAGGTAGGACATAGAATAAATATGGATAACCCTAACCTAACAGGTAGAGAATATCTTATTTTTAGATTAAGTCAAATATGTTCTTATAAATTCCCATTACAATTACATCATTGCATCAGTAAGGGAACAGTGAACATGCTGACTCAACACCACCCGTAGCGCTTGATGTCCTGAATCAACTCTTGTATCACTTATTGATCATTGCCACTAGATGGCAGTGGTGTACCGTGCAATCCATAAGCATTGGCCACGTTTTTTTTTACTCCTAATGTCAGGGTATTGGTGTACACATTGGTTTTGTAAAAGCACTCCGTGATAACTGCTGATGTTTCAGGATGGTTGCGGTTGGTGGTCGTCCCTTTGGTTGATGCTTGGCAATGTGGGTGGATTGATTTTCTGCCTGTTGGGCCCTGTCTGGGGCCTCCTCCACAGTGTCACTGAATACCCCTGTCTCAGCCCCAACATCTTACGGTGCTATATTATTGTGCTGGGGGAGTAGGGTCTTAATTTTTCCCTGTTTTCTATCATTTTAAACTTAGGAGGACATGAGTTCTTAATTCACACCTGCAGAGTACCAGACTTGACTCATTGCCGTCCCTGTCCAGAGTCCTCCTGGCTGTGTTGCAAATCAGGAAAATGCCTGACGATTTCAGCTGCCACTCTGCTGACACCCCTCTCCCTGTCATTGTCCATCCGGTTATGCCTCCGATCTGAACTAGGTTTAAATAGACTCTGGGCTTATCCCACATGCATTGAACTATTAAAATTTGGACTCTTAATATGTTCACCCGGCACAGCCAGAAGAGGACTGGTCACCCCTAGGATCCTGGTTCCTCTCGGTTTCTTCCTAAATTTGGCCCTCTTAGGGAGTTTTTCCTAGCCACTGAAGTTCATCACAATTGTTGTTTGCTCCCTGGGGTTTAAGGCCGGGTGTTTTGTGAAAGCATTGTGTGACAACTGCTGATGTAAAAAGGGCTTTATAAAATAAATTTGATTGATTGATTGATAGAAAATGTGTTAGATAATATAAACATTAGTCCATGTGTTTCAGGTCAGCAACGTTATTGGAACTGATTAATATGATGCACATATTAAGCACAATGTTCATTATGTTGTTGCACATCCTTTGCATGCCATAACGTTCTAAAGTCTGAACGTATTTTCTTCAGTGAAGGTCTTCCAGGCCGGCAGAATGGTAAACTAACATCAATACACACCCTGTCACTTTTTGGCACGAAACTACTTCCTAGTTGCTATTACAGTATGTTTGGAGGGCTGTTTAGTGAATTAGGACGAATTTGTTCATACTGTACGTTTCTATGCAATGTGGAATTAATTCTGCTGCTGCCATCAGCAATTACAATGACCCCACTTGCCAAAACAATATCAGCCCTTTCACTTTATTATACAACTCAGGTGGTGTGCTGAGACAAACTTATTGTTCCCTACAATTATCTAGCTAACATTTGAGTACATGTTTATTATTCACAGGTTTAGTACATTTACATTTGCTATATCAATAGCTTGATGACTTTTGTTCTACTAAGGAGCAATAACTATATGCTTAGCTTAAACTGTTTTTGACTACTAATGTATCCTGTTGGTTAGGGGGCCTCTACTTTCCAAGTACATTCCAATAGCGTGTATCAACTGTGAACTTAACTAGTTACTAGCAGATTGTTAACAGTACAGCTAGGTTTAAGGGACAATTTGTCAATGTTTAAACAAATCTGTGCCAAGTTTGAAAGGGAGTAGTTCACTTTTGCTAGGCTGTTATTAATCTGTGTAAGGACAAAAGCCTCTCCATTTTGTTCAGTAGACTGTCCCCGAAACAGTTCAGCCAAGTTATTCCAGAAGTGAAAGAGAAAAGGCCTCACACCACTTGAGCATGTATCTTCCCGTGGCTAACTATTATCACAAATAGAAAACCTATAAAAAAACATTTTTATCCTGTGTATCTCTTTTAACAATGTATTCATACTTTATCCCTGTTCACTCCTTTCTGTGTAGTCTTTTTACAGATGCTCCCCACCCCGCTGCCACAACCCTTTTAATCTTCTAATCTTGTGTTCCCAGCAGCACAAACCATGTGGAATACCTCTGGTCTCTGGCCACATTTGGAACTGTCTGTCTGACTATGCTGCTCCATGGGCTTTTAGTCTTTTGGCCTTGACAGAGACATTAATTACCAAACCAAACGTTGCAACTCCAGCTACTCTCTATCAGTGTTCTGCCATAGACTCCCACTGTCCCTTTTCTTCCCAGCCAGCTCATCCCTCCCATTTGCTCCATGTCCAAAAGACCCACTGTAAGTTCATATTATAGGGCATTCAGTCCGTCTTTGAAACCTCTCCCTGCCTGTATCTGCTGCTAATGGCAATTTGTAACACTTCAAATGTCTTTGTCAAACCCCAAGAAACACACAAATCACATACATATACATATGGTCCCTCTCTGCAGACTACTAGGTGAATCTCTCTGCAGACTACTAGGTGAATCTCTCTGCAGACTACTAGGTGAATCTCTCTGCAGACTACTAGGTGAATCTCTCTGCAGACTACTAGGTGAATCTCTCTGCAGACTACTAGGTGAATCTCTCTGCAGACTACTAGGTGAA
>JACXGJ010015668.1:0-13202 GCA_016801105.1 Esox niger | reverse complement strand
ATTTTAAGAGCAGAACCTCGGAGACAAAATATGGAGCGATTGCATTATGTATTGCAGTGATTACATTGCTATCATTTTATCGTGGTGGCTGGGCCACGGCAAAAACCTTTCCCCCGACGTCAAGAAAAATGTAATCACAACGGTTTTACACGACGTAGACCTTTTGGCAGTGTACAAACCTGTCCTTATGAGAATTTGGGGTGTCGAGCAATTTGCTGCATGCAAGTCGAGAAACTCATTTTGCGCTGTCATAGTTGTCACCAATATGCTCTATGCAGACGAGCTGACCGCGTTCAAAAAAACTCGTTCTCCATACGCGAAACAAATGATTTCAGAGTGTTTTCCAGCAGAATGGAGACGGAAGGATCAGGCCAGTCATCCGAGGAACACACGTTATAGAGAGATCAGACCAGTCACATGAGGAATACATGTTAAATAGCGTTTTTTTTTGCGTGGCTGCGTTAATTAGCAAACTACTACTTAGTTAAGGCACTAATTGTTGTCACCTCGTGTAGCTATCAATATTGCCGCCAGAAAAGTATCCCCAGTTATATTGACATGTGCTGAGAAAATCCAGACGTTAGGTCAAGTAAATTTGGATAGCTAACAGTAAGTACTATTTACATAATTTTTTCATCCCACAATAAACGCCACGTAAATGTATAGGTTTTCAATGTGACTTTTTTTCAGAGTGAATAGTTTAAGCCTTTGCAACAAAAGGGAACTGGGGAGCAGGGTCACGTGTCAGTCAACTTTAGTATAAAGTTGGACAGATGTATTTACTCTAATCTGAACAACCGTATTAATTACAAGATAATGATTACAACCATCTCTTAAAGGTTATCCTCTGTGTTTTTTAAGAAGTGTATGCATTATTTTAGTTGGTAAAGAATAGACAAGAGTCTTAAAAATGTTGCACAGAATATTACAGTAAGTAGAGAGCCAGCAGGGTACATGGAACAGGAGAGAGTAGACCAGAGTGGAATAGAGAATAGAAGAGGTGGAGATAACGGAAGAGGAAGTGAGGAAGGAAAGAGATGGAGGGCAGGGTAGAGAATAGATGGAGAAGGGAATAGGAAAATACGGGAAAGGAAAGAGATGGAGAGATTAGATGTGGTCTATAGGAGGGCCCTTGTAATAATTTAGAGCTTGGATGTGGATTGTAGGTAAATGTCAGGAGGGTAAGCCCCCCATCATGAGCTGAACTCAAAGACTTTCTCTATGTACACAAAAGGCCTATTTCTCTCAAATATTGTTCACAAATCTGACTAAATCTGTGTTAGTGAGCACTTCTCCTTTGCCGAGATAATCCCTCCACCTCACGTGTGGCATATCAAGATGCTGATCAGACAGCATGAGCTTTGCACAGGTGTGTCTTAGGCTGGCCACAATAAAGGGCCATTTGAAAATGTATACACACTGACAACATGCTGGGGATACTGCACTCTCATCACTGCTCTAACATGTAAGGAGTCTGACTTACTGGAGGTTGTACTTCATGTTTTATTAATAATGAGTGTGTATGTTTCTCTGAGTAAAGGAGAGATGGACTGGACTTGAATAGCTTATTGTGATTTTTATACCACATGATATTCTCCCTGATAGGTGAATTCCCTCTTCTGGGAATTTAATAAAAAATGTAATCTTTCTCTGAACTCATTTACACGTAGTACTCAGCTACACCATTAGAATGATTTAGAATTCATGCATTGACTCAGTATTTCATTTTAATACACATTGACTTGTGTTTTTCATAAAGCACTCTAGATATTGCCCCTGTGTTATGTTAACGTGTTAGGCAAAGACCTTGTTTAAATTATAAGAGAAAATAAAATGCTAGATTTTATTACATTGATTTAAAAAAATGCCAAGAATATTTAGATACGTGTTTGGACTGTATTCATCAACCAGATGCACATCACTCACAGAGATGTAATTGTACTCTACAGTGCTGGTTTACAATGTGAGTTTTTGTGGGAAGTATATTAGAGTTGCAGACATTTCCCTTTAGTCAGAAAAGGCATAAGAAAATATTTTAAAAGCTATAAATAACAAGGAAAGTAGGGGAGGGGAAATCAGGTGTGTAGAGGAGAAAATTCAACTCTTCTTTTCCTCACTCAGAATATACATACACATACATGCATATTTTAATAAATATCACACCGGATTGTAGCTTATATTGCCTTATAACAAAAACCCTAGATGTTATGAGGTGGGACATGACATTTGAGAATAACTCACTAGGGTATAAAGAATCCATGTAAAGTGTCATTTCATGGAGGAAAATAGAGGGTACAGCCAGCAGCACTTTCTTAGCCACCCAAATTGTCAACTGAAGCTCTCAGGCAGAATAGTGGTTCCAAAAGGACACAACATTGTCTAGGAGCATCATCACAGTATAACACCAAGTTGCTACTGTGTTGTTTTTAAATTGCACTCTTTAAAACAGTTAAGGGAACATGTTGTCAGCACAGTATAACACCAAGTGAATTAAACTTCAGGGATATCAATCTGTCCAGTTTGGAAACATAAGAGATTTTGAATCAATGTCACCTGTTTTGGTGCAAATTATATTGACAACAGGTCCACTGGTGAGGCAAAAGTAAGACCACCCCCAAATAGGGAATGTTTTTGCAGGTGGTGGCCACAGATATTGTTGCTCTCTCCTTAACCTTCCTGACTGAATCTTCTCTAGTTTTGTGTTTTTGCTAGTGTTCTTGTTACTACTGGCAGGCAGCATGAGACGATACTTGCAGCCTCTATTGGGACCTGTTCTCAATACCTAGCGTTATCACTGCAGCCAAGTATTGTCCAGGAGATCATTGATGAACTGATCCCGGTCTGGAAGGAGATCCCCAGGACACCATCCATCGTCTCATCAGGAGCATGCCCAGACATTGTCAGGAGTGCAAACAGGTACGTGGGGCCATACACACTACGAGTCACACTATAAGTTCCTGTAATAAAATTCACACAATTTGGAATAGCTGTGATTTCAATAGTTTTCTTAGATTCTTATAGTTTCAATCCAGCCCTCAATCAGTTGGTGATTTTTTTTATTGATATTTTTTACATTTAAATTACAGAAAAAAGGGGCAGGCAGCATGAGGCGGTACCTGCAGCCCTTTCAGTTTGCACAGTGAGTCCAGCTCCTAAAGGATGGCACATCCATACATGCCAAGAGGGTTTGCTGTGTCTCACAATACAATCTCAAGAGCATGGAGAATAGGGCTGTAGAAAGGCATCCACAGATACAACCTTGGCTGGTTATGGCTGACACTAATGTTTCGACAACCACTTTAAGTACGGTTCTAAATTAGGAATTAAAGGGGAATGAAACAAACAGGGAAACAACATCCACCCGATTAGATGTGAAACATAGATTTTACAATAGTATTTACAATAAAATATATGCTGGTCTAGATGACATCTGTTACTGACACAATTATATAAGCACAGACTGTCTGCAATATTACACAGACAAAAAGTAGTTAATAGGAAGCTACAACGCCACAGAGTCAAAGGAAATACAGCTGATTTGGATCACATAAGGGGGACAAAGGCTCTGGTCCAGCCAGCCAGAATTAGATGAGCCAATTATTAGACAGACACAAAGACCAACTGTGTGATGTAAGTGGTTGCTATTGAAAAGTGCTTATTATAATTTGTACTGTTCCATCTGGTCAACTAGTGTTTTAAAGAGAAATTGTTTGCACATATACACAGAATATGTCTAAAACATGGCTCATTATCTCTTCGAAGTGAGCTGTTTATAGCTTAGGCTTAGTGATGGCAGGGACACCAGTTCAGTCACTGGCCAAGAGGTTCCCTCTTTCTGAGGAAAAGATCAAAACAGTGTGTACGACATCAGAAAATCAAACCCGCAAAATTATGACAGAGTTATGGCCAAAAGACAGAACGTACAAAATCTCAGAATGTGAAGAACTTGACATGCTCAAAAAATTAATGATTAATGTGACATACGCAACAAAAATGAGAAAGACAGTGAGAAGTGATTTTAGATGATCTTGGGAGAAGGGAGAGGTCAGATGGCTAGCATGGCCCGAGCCCGGTGCATGTTACAAAAAGATGAGAAAAAAGCAGAGGAGACCAAAATGTGTTGAGGATCCCCCACTGTGTCGGGAATAGTGACGATTAAAGGAGAAGTTGAGGTGGAAAGAGAAACACCCCTGGGGGCTCCCACCCAAGGGTGAAAGAAAAACCTGAGGGGGAAACCTGAGATTCCAGTGCATTGTTACAAAGAATATCTAGATCGGATGGAGTAGAGCATAGCAGGAAAAGAGAGGAAGAAGATGAAGGAAAGCCAACGGAAACACTATCAGCAGGAAATCACAGAACAACTGGAGCTGCTAAGAGGAAAACTATGGGGGGAACTGGAGATACTGGATGACACAGACAGCCTGGAGCGAGAGGAGGAGCCAGCAAAGACCTGTTAAGATAAGAGTGCTAGATCTTATGACGGGTAAGATATTGGCGGTTGGAGACGTCAAACCCTGCTGGTCAGAATGCTGGGAACAAAAGCGGAGATGGTGCTGAGAGATGGCGACATTACATGGATCACAGGAAGTGCCATTGGAGATGGGCTGTCCTTTGATCCATACTGGCAGCAGCTATGGAAGGCACTAAGGGATTAATTCCCAGCCATGGTGGACACTGACTTTCTGAAAGGAGCATCACTGGGGAACACTGAGAACCCTGCTGAAGATCTACCAAAGCAGGTGGAACGATGGAGAATGGGAACTGTATATGACCTGGACACAGACATAGTGTCTCACATGTTTAGGAAGGCACTGGTGGAAGCAATGTCCACTACAGGAAAGAACAAACTAGAGGATCAAGTGGGATTGACAACATCAAAGTCACACAGAGTTCTGGAACTGACACCAGTCATCCAGGGGAGGGCACCATGGCACCAGTCCTCCAGGGGAGGGCACCATGGCACCAGTCCTCCAGGGGAGGGCACCATGGCACCAGTCCTCCAGGGGAAAGTACCATGGCACCAGTCCTCCAGGGGAGGGCACCATGGCACCAGTCCTCCAGGGGAAAGTACCATGGCACCAGTCCTTCAGGGGAGGGCACCATAGCACCAGTCCTCCAGGGGAAGGCACCATGGCACCAAGGTCCTGTGAATCCATCGTTCAGTCGGCTCGCAATAAAAGGTGATAAATGTTGCCCTCCCCTGGCTTCAAACCCGGGTCTCCTACATAAGAGGCTCTGTCTTTACCCACTACACCACAAAGCTATACAACTAGAGTTGGTATAGCATTTCAAAATTAGATCATTTTGTCAAGCATTTACATCACACCAAGTATGAATATGTCGCTAGACACCACTAAGCGTCGGGTAAAATATAATATTTTCTTACTTAAATAGAATCTATGAAGTGTATGGCTTTTGCCCCTCGTTGTTTTAATAGCTTATTAGCCAGTAATGGCCTTACTAGGATCTACAAACTCACTACCTGGAATAGTCCACAGAATTGAGCAATTTCTTTCAAGACTGAAAATGAGCTGTACATTCTATCAGAACATCTGACAGCAGAAGTGAGTGTATTTTTTGAGGTTTTTATCATGGCCTATATCACTGTGATAAGTACACTTTAACAGAGCTGTCCCATGTCTGACAGTAAAACTATTTATTTATTATAATTATTTATTATAATAGTGTTTTCCTTTATTTCTCTCTGCATTATCAATGAGCTAGTAGAACTATGAGCGAACAAATTGTGTCATTGTGTTACTTGTCACCCCTTCATCACTCACTCATTTCTGGAGTTGAATATCCTGTTGACCTTGATCCTCACACACTTCTATAGTGGTACAGATGGTCAATAGAATAACTTGAGACATGTGCATACACACACACACACACACACACACAGACACACACACACAAACAGACAGACACACACAATCCTGAGAGGAGAGAACGTCTTAATTTACATGAAACTACATAAATAAGGAGATGAGAGAGAGAAGGGGAGCGGGAAGCAGGTGTGTCCTGTGGGAGAAATAGATCAACACATCACTGTCTGTCCCTGGTAGAATGACTGATAACTACAGATAGTAGATATGGAACCATCTACTGGTCTTTAGATGGGACTGAAACCAGTGGAACACAGACAGCTGTTCTTGTTGTAAAGATAATGCACATCTTACAAAATATCAAGAAACAACAAATCAAATAGCAGCTGCCTTACAGTCATATTGAAACTAGACCTTTACACACTGCTACTAGATTTACTGATCTCCTTCAGATAATTTTGAAGGTGTTAGCAGTCAGAATGACACTTTACATGTGAACAGGACGTCCTTGTCTCACTCTGCAGTGTTAACAGTCAGAAGGACACTTTACATGTGAACAGGACGTCCTTGTCCCACTCTGCAGTGTTAACAGTCAGAATTACACTTTACATGTGAGCAGGACGTCCTTGTCCCACTCTGCAGTGTTAACAGTCAGATAACTGGTCATCTTGGAGGATTTGTATTTCTACTGCCCTGTATTCATACCCCCCTGCCATTATGAAGGTAGTAGGGGAAGTGTGGTAAAACTGAATATAATGGGGGCATGTGTGTTGGTCCCTGTTCTCTGTCATTGCAGACTGTAACTTAACTGCTCACCAAACCAACCAACCGAGTCTACAAACTGCTGAACCCCAGAATGAATATAAGTAAGAGTGCCCCTGAGCTCTTGTTTCCCCTTTTCTGCCTTTTCAGTCTTTAGTTGTTTAAATAAAAACAGCCTGGGACTTTTAACATTTCCATCTCTCTCCTTGCTTTGCCCTGCTACAATACATTCATGCATGTTGTTGGGGTTTGTTATGATGAGACAGACTTTTTCGTTTTCTTAAAAATGAACGGTGTGTCATTGAATGTATACATGTTACTGATTATGTTTTAAATATAGAGGGTATTAAAAACTCAGATCTCCACCTACCCTTTATCCACACTTTCTATCTGCTCCCTACCTCCTCTATCTACTCACTCTCTCCATCATTCTCTCTTGCACTCCATCCACCTCTTTTCAAACATACACAATGTGAAATAGTAAAAAGAAAAACGTTTACATTTTCTGCGTCCTGATTAAATTCTGCACTCCCCTCCATGGTCCATACTGTTGGGAAAACAGAAGAGCAGACAGACATTAGGTTTATGCTAGATTATGTTGATGTAGTATATTCATGATTCATGATCATTGGTTAACATTTGTATATAAGTCTGTTCTGTTCAAACGTCAAAACCCATGTTTTGCAGAGAGAAATTATGTTAGAAGCCTTTGGCCTTGTTTATAAATATTGTGTAGAAACTATTTGTGTATTTCTACTTACAGTGGACATTAAAGTCTACACACCCCTGTTAGAATACCAGGTTTTTCTGACGTAAAAGAACGAGACAAAGATAAATCATGTCAGAACTTTTTCCACTTTTTATGTGACCTATAATGTGAAGAATTCCATTGAAAAAAATACTGAAATCCTTAAGGGAGAAAAATTAAAAATTGTAATCTTACAATAACCTGGTTGCATAAGTGTGCACACCAATAAACTAATATTTTGTTGAAGCATCTTTTGATTTTATTACAGCACTCAGTCATGTTGGGTCGGAGTCTTTTTGCATGGCAATATTTGCCCACTTTGCAAAAGCGCTCCAAATCTGTCAGATTGCAAGGGCATCTCCTGTGCACAGGCCTATTCAGAGCACCCCACTGATGTTTAATTACAGAAATATAAATATTTGGAAAAGAGGTTGAGTTTATAACGCGGGGCACGGTGTAGTGTGTGCCAGCAGGTGGAGTGAGAGATGGGGAGGGTATGTCCATCTGACACTGAGGATAGACACATCTTCCCTGTCTCTCCTCCTGGTGGACAGTTCCTCCACATTATCAGCAAAATGGCTACTAACTTTGTTTGGTTGGTGTTTACAATTAAAATGTTCTGTTCATTGTCTCACCTCTATAGTCTATAGACCAGGGTTCCCACAGGTGCTTAATCCTTGGGAGTTTGTGAATTAGAGAAACACATCAAGGTCTTGAACATTGTTGAAAATTGACAGAAATGGACATGGGTCATTCAAAGTGCTGGAATTGATATTTTGTGTATGAATAGAAATTAGAGACCTAGTAGTCTGCCATCATTGTAATACTGCACAACTGAAGTTTCCACACATTCAAGCCTCTCTTATTAATTGTTGTCTGTGAGCTTCTGTGAAAGCCTGCTAGTTCTGATCATAAAAATTCACAGTATGTAACAGTGATTAACCTTGATCCATGTCTCCAACTATGCCACGGTGTGCCCTTGAATGTCAGGGAATTGGGCCTGGAAAGTTCTTAAATTTGATGTGTATGATGGTCTGGGAACCCTGTTATAGACTTGGGAAAATGTTGGAAATTGTCAGTATACAGTTGTGCTCAAAAGTTTGCATACCCTTGGAGATTTGGAAATATATGTACCAATTGAAAAGTGAGCTGGAAAAAAAATTCTTATAGGATTCATATTCATTTGTAGGTTATAGCAGAATGGCAATATCATAAAACAAAACATGGCAACAAAGAAAAAAATAAAATGACTCCTGTTCAAAAGTCTGCATACCCCCTAGTTCTTAATTCTTTGTATTGAACCCTTTAGCATCAATGACAGCCTGCAGTCTTTTGTAATAATTGTCTACGAGGCCCCGAATTCTTGCAGGTGGTATAGCTGCCCATACATCTTGGCAAAATGCCTCCAGGTCATGTAAAGTCTTTGGTCATCTTGCATGCAGTCTTTGGTCGTCTTGCATGAGCCGCACATTTGTGATCTCCCCAGAGTGGCTCTTAGAGCTCACAACCCCCGCAATACATCAAGGAGCCACCACTATTCTTCAGTTTGGAAGGTGTTCTTTTCACTCTAGGCCTTGTTGACGGCAACAAAAACATTAATCATTTAATTAATCAACCGTGTTAATGTGTTATCATTCTGTAGCCCAAATGTATATATACTTTTTTTTCTTTTAATTTGTAAAGTGCATTGAATTGCTTCTATGCATGAATTGTGTTATATAAATGAACTTGGTTGCTTGCTTGAAAGACAATGTGCATTCCAACCATGATTTAATACATATGAAACCAGGTGTTTAAGGTCTCAACGTTATGGACATGAGTAGGGCTTGGGCTTAATTCTTATTTTGGTTATAGGGGACAGACACAACAATTATTCTGTATTTTTTCCAGAGGGATTTAATAGCAGGTATCCCTAAATGTTTTTTGATAATAAAATTCGAAATAATTCGAGATTACTCTCGAAATATATTTTCGAGAATAATTTCATTTTTTTCGACAATGAAGTCAAAATATTATTTTGAGTTTCTTTTAATAATTTACTTGTTTTTTACCTTTTACTTACTTTCACTCTTGCAGTTCGTTCTCATGGAAAAGTTGACATCTGAAATGCATCCAAGCGGTATGTGGTTGCTCAAAAGACAATAATACATTTTCACCAAATTCTTGGAATGCAAGGCTTAAAACAACCTTCAAAATACATCTTTACATTTACCGTGGTCCATTTTTTTGTGGCATGTTGATTTATATAATAAACTAAAGTTTATGACATTTGTATCCGTGGTGCAATTGATGGCTTTTTTCTAATGTATTTTTTGGCTCCTCGCTTATTCTACCAGTAGCAATCCGAAAGTTATCGCTGGTTACTTAACGGACGAGGTCGGATCTAAAATGGGTACCACTACTCGATTTCGATCTGACCTGGGAACAGAAAACAGTAATAAAATACACAACCACAGACAAATTCACTAGAAAATGCCATATACGGAAGTGCGCTGAGCGAAAATGCCTTGTTGATGGAAAAGGTCCTAGGAGAATAGCCAAACTAGCTCGAGCTTTTAGAAAGGCAACAGAAATTCAAATAATCACTCGTTACAACCAATGCAGAAGAGCACAGATTTTTTTCCGAGAATAATTTCGAAATATTTAAACTTTTTTAAAACAAACAATATATTGACTTCATATTCGAATTAATATTTTGACTAAATTTGCGAAATATTTAAACCTTTTTGAAGAAATTCCTGAGAAAAAAAATATTGGCCTTAATTTTTGCAAAGCATTGATACACCACCATAAAATACAAAGGATTGGATAGAAATAAATGCGTTTGGCCTGTTTTTATGTCTTCCGTGAGTGAATATGTAGTACGCTGTTAGTGTACGTTATGCCATGCTTAACAAGAAAGGAAATTATGAAATTCGATCTGTGAATTTACAAGCACGTTTTTATGACTATGAATTAAAAATGTCACCTTCATTTCTTTAAGTCTCATTTACTTGCTTAAATATACTTTTTCTACATAGAAACGTTTGTCAGTAACGTGTAACACGCAAACCGCATAAATACAACTTAACTTGTGCAAGCTGCCCTAGCAGCTTTTTTCATTTCTAAAGTAAAAGTTGATTGTTTTATGGCTGCATTGCGATAATATGTTCCTGAGTATTTGTTTCGAAGAGACAGCACATCTTTGCACATTTTATTGAAAAGCACAAGGATTGAGGAGTTAGGTCGATATTGAAGGGCACACATTTCATATTTTTAATAAGTGATCTTTCAAAAAGATAACAATACAATACATAAAATGTCTTTCCAACAAATACCAATTAAAAAATTCCAAACGTCTATGCACTTGTATTGTGATTAGCATCTTGACCCCTATCTTGACTTAATCAATTTTTTACCCTTGAAACGAAAGATTAGCATTCAGTTGTTATATAGGTAGGAAAAGGTTCCATTGATTGTATGATAGTGTAATTGTGTCATCAATATTTAAATGGCCTATCATAAAATATGAAACCACGGGCATTCGGACAAAACCCCATGTAAGGTAAAGTATCACCCTAACATGAATTTAGTTGTGCTGCCTTGAATGTTTTATTAGTCACAGAAATAAGTTGTTGGTTGAATGTGTATCAGCGGGGGAGTTCTGGGCTGTTCGCGTCTCCGGCTCACGTCATCAGTCTGATCCGCAGGCTCTGCGGGCTAGTTAGCAGCTTTGAGGAAGAGACATGTCGCATGCACAGATACTTACTTCGAGTTCAGTTGTTACTCTTCAGCGAGGCCAAAACTGGCAAGACGGACGGTGCTTGATTCTCATCGTTGAGGAACTTATTTTGATTCGCTTCGGCCTTGGATAATATTTGTCTGTAAGTAGTATGTATACACGACTATTGAGCTCTTGTATTATTGAAGGAGTGTTACGTTAAAAACCTATTGTATCAGTGAAACGTGTTTTGCTGACTAGCACCACTGTTGCTAGCGCTGTTGACTAATTGATGTCCGTGTTGTAGCTGTTAGTGGCGGTCTATTATGTCTATTGTACAATACAATGTTCATTTTATGTTGGTAGGAATGTTCATTTATGTAGTTATGTGTAATACCTCCTAAATTGATATGGTTATCTTTTATATTACAAAACAAGTAAAAAGAATAATCAAGAATCCAGTAAGGTGCAAGAAAGATCAAATCTGGTGTTTCTTGGAAAACTTTTTAACGTTAACTGGCTGTCTAGTTTCGCACTAAGATTACGCGCTGCCAAGGGCGTACATGAGCAGTTTTTGCTTTTGCGTGTATTCTCTGTGCAGCGTTCAAATGAATCCTAAGGTCACTACTGCCTTATAAATTGAATCTAAAGGGAGAGAGAGAGGACCACTGCCTTAAATTAATTTAAATGAGAAGATTGTCATCAACAGTGAATATGCGGTATGAGAAGTTTACATTTTTCTTGCAGTGTTAGTTATTTTATTCAGTTAATCGATCAACTCAAGCTGCTCAGTTACGTTTACTCAATGGAAATCAAATCAGTGATCAAAGGTGTTTCTGTGCTGCGTTGAAGCAAAATCCTTCAGGAAGGACCGGACACACCTTCACTCAGTTGTCTGTCTATGAAGAGTGACCACTATGGATCAGCCAAAAAGCTTCAGGGTGGGTGACCTCTCTACACAACCAGGGTAAGAACTGATGGATCAGGATCTAGTCTTTGTATAGAACATGTCTTCTGACTATCTAGCTGGTGTAATTGTTTTTACATGACTTCACATCAATAATACCTGCTTATCCATGTTGGATACAGTAACTGTTACTACATTACTATGGTTGATCAGGATCCATCAGGAGAGGCCAGACTCCCCTGTACCCAGTTGTCTGTCTATGAAGAGTGAAAAGTCTATGGGTCAGCCAGTTAACTTCAGGGAGGGAGAACTCCCTACTAAACCAGGGTATGTACTGAAGGATCACAGAGTTGTCTAAGTATTGACATGTGTTCTAACTGTGTAACTGGTCATTGTTTTTACACTTATACTAAACAAGTGTATGAACTAAAAGATCTAAAAGAGTCTTCTCCTGGTATTAATGTTTATTACTTCAGACATTATTAATGAAGACACATAAACATAACTAACTGTAATTGCATGACTATGGTTGGTCAGTGTCCATCCAGAGAGACCAGAGTCCCCGGTACCCAGCTGTCTGTCCATGAAGAGTGAAAAGTCAATGGGTCAACCAGTAAACTTCAGGGAGGGAGACATTTCTACTGAATCAGGGTAAGACCTGAATGATAAGGGCTTTTTCTTAATGTGTACGTTGGGTTAACTACAGAAAAAGAAAAAGAGAGACCACTGCACCTTTCCTCTTTAGTTTTGAGTGAAGAAAAGAAGGGTAACATTTAAGAGACCACTGCAAATTGACCGCTTCTTTTCCTCACTAAAAACTTGCCTTTTCAACATTTTTGGAAAGAAAAAGGTGCAGTGGAGCTGTACAGATGTTGCATGTCATGCATGGTTGATCAGGATCCATCTGTTTAGTTGTTTACTAAATAAGGTTAACAAACGAGGCACCAAAATCTTCCCTTGGCAGCCATGGCGTTAATACAGGTCCCCTCCGCCCTCTGGTGGTACTGATACAGGTCCCCTCCGCCCTCTGGTGGTACTGATACAGGTCCTTTCCACCCTCTGGTTGTACTGATACAGGTCCCCTCCACCCTCTGGTGGTACTGATACAGGTCCCCTCCACCCTCTGGTGGTATTGATACAGGTCCCCTCCACCCTCTGGTGGTACTGATACAGGTCCCCTCCACCCTCTGGTGGTACTGATACAGGTCCCCTCCACCCTCTGGTGGTACTGATACAGGTCCCCTCCACCCTCTGGTGGTA